>DWIJ01000583.1:0-10794 GCA_018248315.1 Chioides albofasciatus
AACTGTTTTTATAATTAAAATAATTTAAAAAATACAAAATTTTGTCTAAATTAAATCTAATATTAATTAATAAGTACCTATTCTCAATTTTATAATTAAGCACGTAACTGACATTTCTGATTAAATTACTTACAGACCCCACATTTTCTTCTAAAAATAGACGTACAAACTTTAAATTTTATATCTCACCTTATACCACCGCATCAATTATAATAATTGCTTATAAACTATTTCTCTTTAGATAGCGGACGTACATATATAACATGTATTAAAAGTGATAAATATCTGTCATTAGATCTGAATTCGTTGACCAAGTTTAGGATTTAGTTAACTAGTTCGAACTACACTTCAACTCTTCAAAATATAGGAAAACGTTTACTACTTATTATTTTTATTTCAACTTGCAAAAACGCCAGAGTTATTATGCATACAAACGAAGACAAAACGGCTGGATAAAGTCTAAATAAAGCATAATCTATACATGCTAATTTAGTGAAATTGAGGCGTCTGTCTATAATTTCAAAATAACTATTGAAGTATGTCAATGTGTATATATAGAAGTAGTAGGTATATAAATGTGTGTTTTATATTTCCAACACTCTGTATAAGTCAACTCTATAAAACTATTTTACGCAAAAATGGTTTAGACTAACAATCGTCAATAACTAATCATCAATCTTAACTAATGTTAGCGCACAAAAGCTCGAAATATGACAATTACAGTCTAGAAAATGGTTAAATTCGAAAAAAATCGGCAAAAATTGGTTAACTTTTATAGTTTATATTTATGTTTGTGTACTAACAAGTAACAATGAATAGTAGATATAGTAAACAAACGGAATATACACTTGTTTACCATAAAGCTTGCGTAAAAATTGAAATACCATGAGTTCACATAAGTAAAGTCGCGTGTGGATGTTCGTATAAAATAAAATCGACGGAGCGATGTTACGCGTCTTCCGTGAAACTGATATTTTTATAAACACGTTTCAAGTGAAACACGACACCGCATGTTTGGTAGTCAGTAGCAGAATTTATTTGCTATTGGTTTACGTAACAAATCAATTTGTTTAAATTATCTCCTTTGATCTAAATGACAATACTTATTTTAAAAATATCCGCTTTTGTCCTGCGCAGATGAAGGGTTGGCATTATTTTGTCTTTTAGGGACCTTCTTCCAATATTATAATTGAATAAAATATGTCGGTATATTTATTTTGTTATTGAGTATATCTATAATAATGCAAAAATACCTACTGCATTTTTAAATTATAAGCTATATTAAATTAAAATAGATTTTTTATTATCTTTATATTATACTATAATGTCTTCGCTTGGGTACTTTTTTGTAATAAATAAAACACTATATTGTGTACCTACTTCATTTAGATACAATAAAATAAAGCCGAATTAATTGTGACTAAAGCTCACAAATAATTATCAATAAAAGCCATGTTGTGTTGAGTAGAGCCGCGGGCCGTCTCAAAGTGCCGTCGGCAAATTCTGCCCCTCCAGTCTTTACGACGTAAGTGTTCCCAACCATTTCAACAACATAAACACTAACAGAATAATTAAGGCTATATCAAGTATTTCGTTAGTATATATAAATGGGCGATAATAAATTAACAAGTAATAAAGTTATACTCATACAGGTTTAATTAATCGTTATGACTAGATAATAAAATTATATACCTACCTATCGTCATACTGTGTCTAACGAAACGCTTCCATTGTTTCCCTTACATTTATCTAATGAGTGCCTCTAAATTGTATTTTAAGCCTTATGTTTATTTGGTACCTACTTGCTAATTTGGTAATCATTAAGATTATCGCTGCCTCGAGGCGAGGCTCGCGCCGCGTGAATTTGCCACGGGCCCATACCGCCCACACAACACGATTGCTTCATTTTCATCATCTTACAAGCTGAGTATAAATGTATTCATTTCTAAATAATATACCTGTGTAGAAGCAAATGCACAAAGATCATCAACCAATTTGTTTGATACTTATGTCTCTTAACTGCCGTCGGGAATTTTTGTTTTGATTTATCTAAGAAATTCATTTAAAATAAACTAAAAAAATCCATTTACTCAGCCTAATAGCTACATCGCTTGCTTATTTGTTTATATTTACTTATTAAAAGACTAACACAAATTTATTTTTTGCTAAAAACTAATTTTACTCACAGTTTGTCTGCTCAATTAATTATCCATTTGCGTACTAAAGTTTATTATTATATTATTTTATGTCAATTTCACCTTAAAGGTATTTCTATAGTCAATAAATTAATAAATTATTTACAATTTCAATATCACAAATCGAAACTAATTCGAACTAATCACAAACACCTGTACCTATATGCCATATAATACAATTCTAATTCATTTGCATAGGACATAGCAAAAACAGTCGGTGAAAATAGCTAAGTTCATTAATATTAATCAATAACATATGATCAATATAATAAAGCAGCTGATGGGTATCATCAATTTTACATTTTTAACTTGGCCTCACAAGAAATTCATAATACCCATTTAGGTTTGACGACAGTTGTAAATAGAAATATAAAATGTGTACAATATCAACGTAATGTTATTTTTGTGTTATATATTTCATAGTAATAAATTAAAAATGTTAGGAAATAATATTTGATTAATTACTTAAGTCCCAATTTAGTAGATGGATGATTTAAAAAGAAACCTGAAAACCGTTACGCGTAGCAGGCTAATAAGTGATGCGAGTTAAGAAGGAAAATGTATTATTCACTGGATGGTGAATGATAATGATGAATTACTTAAGTCCTAATTTAGTAGATGGATGATTTAAAAAGAAACCTGAAAACCGTCGGGCTTAGCAGACTTATAAGTCATGCAAATTAAGACGGAAAATGTATTCTGTATCATAGAAGTTTTCACTACCACTCTTATCCTAATGTCATCATCTGCGATTGTCAGACCACAATCTATTCATACGCATATTTTTCGACTCGGTTCTCCAATTTTGTAGTAGCGAGGTGTCGAGGGCGCTTCACAATGCGTTAATGACGATATGATTTGAAGACGACCCCTGCGATCAAACGCACTGCTCGGCACAGCTAATATGCCGTATAAAATGGCTCTTTCAAAATATTTTGCAAACAATAAGGAACCCTTCCCGGTTCCCCCGTGTAAGCCGTCGAGTGCAGCTCTTGGTTTGTTGTGCAACTAAACAAATGCTACGTCCCGTTTAGCGTGCTCCGCTGGTCAATATTTACTGTTGGAATGGAATTTTGACACTCCATTAAGTTTTATAATAACACGGACATAGATGAAATGAAGTAATCGGGTAGATATACCTACTTTGGTGACAGAATATTGAAATAATAGTTTAGGCACAGGCTCAAATTTTTGTCGCTATTAATTTCTAGTTAATTTATTTTATTAGTCGGTCAATGGTTGACCTACTACGTAGTATTTTTAACGTGCGAACTTATATTATAGAGGAAATGAAAGGCAAAAGTTTTCTTATCACAATTTTATTAATTACGTTTAATGTTACTAAATAAAGCATATTTCGATTATTTCCCTACTGGCCAACTACCTACTTTCAAACTAACTATAGGTAATTCTCAACACGAAAAAGAACTTTTATGTGGCCTATAAAACACAAATCAACGGTACCGTTTCCTGTTTCTACACTTTGACATAGTTTAGAAGCAAATTATAGTAGAAAACGCCTTGGTTCATAATTCATATGGCATCTTTATGACGCTACCAAAATAATACTGTGATTAAGTTTCGTATATGAGACCTTTAATACGCTAATAATATAAATATTATGCCTCATTTAAATCTAATTAATGTATAAACCTTACGAATGTGTCATATAAATTGTGTTGACTTCAATATTATAACCCAAAACGGTTTGTTAATATAGAAACATCATATAAATGTATGATAAACTAGTTAATTATTTATACGAATTTCTACACCGTTAAATGTGTTATTTTTAATGATCTACTTAAAGAGTAAAATATATTTGTATGAAATATTTTTGTATGTCATAAAGAGATTTTATTTCACGTATTTTTATTGAAATAGCTTTAATTATTTTTAAGTTCGGTCTCTGCATTGTTTCTATAATAATATGAAAATGACGGATCTTTTGTGCAAACACAGAGGAATTTATGGAAATTGAAATGTATTTATTTAATTACTCATTACACTTACTAATTAAGTTACATACATTGCCTAAAAATATTTCTATATTGCCGCTTAAAGAAATAGAAGCTCGGAAATTAATGCAAGTGGAGCCCATAACAGAAACTCACTTGAATATCAAAGACATAGTAATTAGTAAGTACCACATTATCATACGGAAGTAATTACGAGTATTATGTCTTTAATAATAAAAGCAGTAAGCAGTAATAGCCTAGTGGTTAAATTCGGTCTCTCATTCGGCTTTCTGTGGTTTAAATCCGAGACTAGCACCTTTGATAATTACTGAAAAATTAATTATCACTTACTTAAACGGTAAAAGAAAACATCGTAAGGAGAGCTGCACACCTGAGAGTTCGAAAAAAAAGAATTCTCAAGGGTGTGTGAAGTCTATCAAATTGCACTTGGACTATGGCCTAAACCGCTCACTCTGAGAGGAGACTGTGCCCAGCAGTGGGACAGTAATGGTTAATGGTTAATTAATATTATGTGGAATCATGGAGTTTTTGTAAATAGGCAAGTATTTGTGTTAAAGTACAAGTACCTTGTGAAATATATGTGTAGGTAATATTTTACAATCAGCAT
This sequence comes from Chioides albofasciatus, assembly GCA_018248315.1. Classification (NCBI taxonomy): domain Eukaryota; kingdom Metazoa; phylum Arthropoda; class Insecta; order Lepidoptera; family Hesperiidae; genus Chioides; species Chioides albofasciatus. Next base: position 4,782 of record DWIJ01000583.1, read on the forward strand.
ACCTTACAAGAACTGGTCCCCGCAATTTATCAGGTTAACATTAAAATAAAACTACATTTGTTCTGATTAACTTTAAAAATGGCAAGAGAGCGGGTGCCTAGCCTGTATTGCATTTACAAGTTTTGTTCTACCGACTAATTGTAAATACTAGTTACATGGTATTTGAAATAAAAAGTGGCTTTTTTATCGTTTGAGATACACCGAGTTTAAAAAAAAGTAAAATCCAACACATCACGTTTTCAAAATATTTCCTATTTTTGATTTACAAAAAATTATTACAGAAAAAAAATTGTTGTTTTTATTTGTGAAAAACCCATTTCTTGTCTTGGTGAGAGAATTTTCAAACAACACACCCCAGATGTGCGTCATTCAGAGATTCCGTTATGGGATATTCTATATTAGATAGGTATAATAAGTTCACCACAAGAATAGCAAAAGTGGTGGGGATGTACTTTACACAACCTTTTTGACATTTTAAAGATAAAAAATATTTATTTAACTGAACACTAAATAAAGTATACAAATTGGAGAAATAATAATCAATGTGTAAGCAATAGTTTATTTTAAATTTGTTGCACAAAATCAATTAATAATTAATTAAATAGTCTTGCGTAAATAATTTGATTCAATAACATTAAATATTTTTATAGAGTACCTAAATAATATGTGTTTGCACTAACCTACTTATTTTTAAAATCAGAAACTGTTATGTTACCACTATCATCACTGCAGAACAAATCTAAACGATTACCTATATATAAATGAAAATGTGTACTTACAAAATATATCACCTAAAAGCAAGACCTCACACATTTCCAAATTAAGTCATTACCGCTCAAGTTTTTTGCTGCCATTATGTTGATGGACAATAACTTTTTGAACTATTTATCCATAATAAAGCTACATAGTTCGGCCATTTTACTTCCACGATGATAATACTGTAACCCTACAATGGTTGGGTGCATTTTAAAAGGTGTTTATATGAGCTGGCCACATCTGCTCCGATTGATAAATTGTATAAAAAGTTTACTATTCGTACGCGAGGAGCTTAGCGCACGTGTGTGCGTTATAAGGGGTCCAAAAATTCGTAACATTTGGTAATTATTCATATATTATGCTTTATGACAAAACTGGATAATTACTTATTAAATTCGATTTAAATTAATAGCAAAACTACATGATATTAAAAGCTGTTTTCTACGACATACAAATTAAGTTAACTGTATTAACCTGTAGAAGCAAAAAACATCTTCTATAGTTAATAAGCAGAAGATATACCACTTTCAAAATAAATACCTTCTTTGACTTAATTCGAAAAACATCATAGGCCTCTTTTGTCCAAATATTATTTGCATTATAAATTATCTAATCGTTTAATGAGTTTCATTATCGATGATTCATTGAAATTATCATGTAAAATCACCGGTTTTATTACATGGGCGTGGCTCGGCCGTCACCCGTCAACATTGCAACCCTCACACAAACACACCTACAACGTTAATTCTACGCACACATTGACGCGGCGTAGTTACCCCAAGCAGTTCTACGACGCGATATTGTCGCCTACGTAGAGACAATAAAATCGTAAGCGGTTTATTTTTTTTCTGCTTTGTGTCGCAGCCCCTTTAGGGCCGTTAAAACGCGTCGAAGTGATGACACCCTGCGTGCGGTGCATATGCCCGACCCACATAAATAAATACAAAGCTCTCGAAAGTTATTTAAATGACAAAGAGAGCGATTCAGGAATAACGTTCCCTCCACGCCGTTGAAGTGTTTCATGCTTAGTTTAGGCACTTCGGTGGAAAAAATCCGATCTCTAAGAGGGCAAAAACGCGAACGCTCCTCAGGATTGTAATTTCGCTAAATGTCAAAGCGATGGTGCGAACAGGGCCCCGGAGCGCGAACAAAAACCGCCTCGCCCATACGCGATTCAGGACCAAACCACATTGCTCACTTGCATCGAGCTGCATCGAATACCTTTTACGGCGATACGAATCTTGAATCCCTAATGGGCTTCAGGCAATTAGTTAATTACAAAATTCTATTAATAAAAACGTTACAATTACTTACGAAAGACCCAACTGACAACAATGTTTATGATAAATATTCTTTCATGTCTCACTGAATGCAAAATGCATGATCCATCGTAAGAAACTCATCTACTTATACCTCCGCCTATATGTGGATAAATTGACTGCAGCCTCATTTTTTTGCCAATTCGTAATGTGCTTATTTCTACCACCCGCATCGATCTTCCCTCTTAATGAATTATTGATCAAATAGAACTTGATAAGAAAACTTTTATCTCAGTATTTTACTGTTAAAGCTTTTTGCTTCACCGTTAGGTAAGCATTAAGTAGGGATTGATTAGTAATAAATTAATTTAGTTATGATAAAATAAACAAAAGTTTTCGTCAACAAGGAACTCGCCAATAAGTGAGTGTTGTTAGTAATGCTTAGAGATATCAAATAAAAATCTTAAGTCTAGCTTTTGCGTTTATTAATATTCACGTTATGTTCAATACAACTTGAACATTTGTATAGATTAAAGTCTGAAACGAGACTAAAATTATGAATAAGCTGAAGGATATATTTCACGAGGTATATTATCGTGGCATGTGTTAAGCCGTGATAGCGAGACAACATAAATTGCACGCGATCGCAGTGTAACAATAGTTTCGAAACGGCGGGATGCGCCGGCGCAGCCTCTTCCTACGCCCGTTTTGCTTTTCTATCTTATTACCATCATTCCTTTTGACACTTTACTACCTCCGCTTGTATTTTATAACGACAGTGTTGTTTTTGTTCTGTAGCAAGGTGCATAACAAACGAACTTATTATGCGAATATGAACTATTGAGCGCGCGGCATTCAGACGGGATCGATTAACGGATGGCTCGTCTGCGTTTTTATTGAAATTTCACACGATATTAATTTCTATTAGGCTTGAAAAATAAGGGTTTATGTCATGCGTAATTATGACGATAAATTCTGATGGCGATACAAAAGTATTGTTATAAAATAACCATGCATACTTTTCATTGGTGTTGCCATTCGAATACCTACACTTGGTTGCGCAATGCTCACATCTATGGTCGTCTTGCTCAATTACCGCGCAGAGATCTAATTAAACCGCCTTCTAAAGGCACAGCGTGGCAAGCGTACCTATTGCCAGGTTTTTTAGTGTAATAAATAGTTTCCCCATTAAATTAAATGAGCTATCAGCCGTTTTCAATGCGTCGTGAAAAACTATTTGCTCTTTGAGGTTCCTAACTGCGCGAAATTCTTTCGTCTTGTAGGGCGACGGTGGAGGGTCTCACTGCATCATTCATGTGTTTTTTCGTCGACACCATGTCGCTATCAATATGTATGGATGTGTGTGATATCACCGACTCGGCAAATCCCTGTTTTGGAGCTGTTACGTCCTTAGACCGATCGTTAATAGTTATCGTGATAATAAATTTGTAAGTAACCATCAATCAAAGCTGTTCGATTAATTGGCCACTATAACTCACTGTAGTTCGAGGAAGTGTATTCTTCCCCTATATCAGTAATTCATATAGATAGGTATGTTTTACAAAAAAGGAAAAGAATAGGTGCACAATTAATATTATAAAATATGACTTCTTTTTACTTTTAATCAAACTTACGCGTATCATATAAAATAACTTATTTTACTACACGCGTATCGTCTATAGCTAAGCTTGACGCACTTAGCTGTTTAACTTCAAAATCACAATTGCACTTTAATAATTGTATCTAAGATCTACCTTAAGTACCATTTAAAATTGACAATTATCGTAAAAAATTGAAACATCTCCAAAAACTGATAGCGTTTGACGTTGCTTGCTACATATTGTAGTAAATCACCGTTACAACAGAGCTAAGATCATTTACGTAACGTTGAAACGCGATACTTATTTTACGCATCCATATTAACGTTATGAATGAATTAATGGCGCAAGCCTTTTAATTACTACGCACTCTCTACTAGACATGCGTCAGATATATCGAATCGACCTAAGAATCCGATTTCAAATCAAAAACGATACAAATTGATTTCTTAACTAGAAAATCTGATTTCAATAAATCCATGACCTAGCTAACGAAGATCTAAGACACCGATCGAATTATATCTACGTGTATCGAAATGCAAACTGATTTCTAGAAATTCGCTCTTTCTCATTCTAACAATACACAATATAGCAGAGTAAAAAGGATGGCACGAATTTTGCGATAGATTCGGTTTAGGGCAAACTGATTTTGATAAAATCTGAATTTGATATTCATTAGTTGATAAAACGAAATCTTAAAACGTAAGAGAACTGTTGATAAAACGAAATCTTAAAACTTAAGCGAACTGTTGAAAACGCGGCTAGGCGCTATTGAAATCCGATATCTAAAAACGGATTTCAAAATCGATTTGGAAATCTGAAATCGGATAAATATCGGTTTGCGTTAAATACCGAAAATTCCCATGACTAATAAATTCAAAGCATAATATTCGGAGAGCGACACCGCCACACCTATTTCTGCCTAATAACAGCATTGTCGTGTTCCGGTTCGAAGGGTATAGTGAAGGACATACTTCTAATCTCTCTAGACTTTATTACAGATGCAGTAGCCACTAATCACTTGGTCATTTGCAGGCTCATTTCCTACTTCAATAAAAAAATGTCAATAAATGTATGTCCTAAAATTTTTCTATCAGGAATCAATTACTAAATTCTGTGCACAAAATTGTTCTGTCCACTATAGCCTGATTTTGTAGGCAACTGTAAAATCCGCTCAAACTGAGTGGTACAAATAAACAAAATGTCGAATATTTACTCGCGACTAGTTTATCGTAGCGCTCGTGCCGATTATCCCCGGAGCCGGATCAAAGAGTTAGCTTCAGGGAATCCCTCGACTATGTTGAGAGTATTAGCACTATGTAGACAGTATTAATAACAATAACAATAAACTTTTTCTACACTCACAGCCCCACACTAGGATTCCCTGTATCGTGGGTGCTATGGACAGTGGACACACACAAGACAAATACACAAACACCCAGACCCAGAAACAGAAATGTAAATTCATCATTTAGATATCGGCCGGGGATCGAACCTGGGACCCTTTGCGCGACAGACCGATATGGTGACCGCTCCGCCACGTGGACCATCATTACTATTACACTATTTTGTACCTAAAGCGAATAAGTTTAACTTTATTTTTGAACCTTAATAGTATCTGATTCTTCCCCAAAAATCTGGAATATGACTATACAAAGCAGATGTGGTATCTTAATGATATGGTAATAGGTATGAGTTAGTGGCTACTTAATTAAAAAAAGTTGTCCAATTTATATAAATTGTTGAATTTTTAAACCAATCATTAAACCTGTTAAAAGGCTAATTTAAATCATGGAAATATGTATATCATTTAGCCGCTAGCGGTCATCTATTATATTCAAACGTTCCTGACTATGCGACATCCCGATATACGCTCGTTATCAATTACCTATCCATCCAATGTTTTATGTCCTACGAACGGGCATGACAAGTCACACAACACAAGACACGGGGTAAGACCATTTCGTGCGCAATAGTACCCATTTCCACAGTCACATATTATACATTATATAATATTATCCTTGCTTAGTTTATCGCTTATCGCTTGCAGTAATGTAAGTGCCTCATCAATACAACGCTGATTTGGCTAAAAGTAGAAATATAGTGGAATTCCAATTCCAATATGGTGACTGGAATTTTCAGCTATTTTCACTTATTTTCGTCGTTTAATTTTGGAACAAATATTTATTACACTCTCGTGGCTATTTGCAGATTTTATTGAACTTACTATGTAAATAAAATGTATTTGGAATATTTTAGTGTTACAAGTCACTTATAAATATTAGTTTAATAGTTTCAACAAATAAATGAAAATCCAATTTGACGGTGGTTTAACCTTCTGTGGTGCTCCGGCGGCACCACCGCCACACCTATTTCTGCCTAATAACAGCAGTGTTAAGC
>DWIJ01000584.1:0-10788 GCA_018248315.1 Chioides albofasciatus
TAGTAACAGGTGAAGTTTATTTATTTATTTATTTATTTAGAAGTTACATAGAAAATTAAAGATACATACAAATACTTCGGCATGACTATACGGAATCCATATGGGATAGACTAGTGGCCTAAATACGTTTCTATGGTATAAATGGTATCTTTTACCTTTTTAGAAACATGTGATGATCAATAAATAGATCTTATTGCGAAAATACATGTATTTTTTTTAATAACTACAGAAAATCTAACGCCCACATAGACTCATATTGTAATTATAATATTTGCCGACTCAGAAAAACCTTTGTCCACCCCCGATCTAGATAATAAGGTCATAGCAAATAAATTGCTCCCACCTAATAATTTACTATTTAATACTACATACTACTACATCAGGTCTTCTCAGAACACTCAAGGATCCATTCAATTATTTAGAGTTGAGCATTTGCAGTTAATTCGATACACCTTGTCTAACAGCCCTATTGGAAATTAATTCAGTTAAGAATACAAATCCTTTGTCCAATAAACAACGACTTGATTTTGTTTGGAGTGCTTGTAAATAGAATCAATGTGGGTGCAGCCGAATTAATTTGCAGTAGTTAGAAACGTTTAATAATAATTGTGTTTCAATCATTAAATCAAGGACATCGTATTCAAAACAACAAACGAATAGCTATAAACTGATTTAAATGCATTCCTGCCCTGCTACGACGGCCTAAATTGCTGAATGATTGCGTCATCAGGCCTAATGCTTAATATTAAGTACTATCATCCTTAGGCCTTGGTACCAATGCTTCAGTTGATATGTTTTGATGGATAGGACATTTACAAAGTGCAATTAGACATTTAATCTAGTATCAAGAAGATTGCTGAGTTGTCCTCAATCATAAATGACATGCAATCGAAACGGTAATTGCAGTAAAATGGATGTATCGTAGTCAAAATGTTCACAACGGGCTTTAGGCATGAGCTTTGCCTCGTTAAAAGAGATTTATGGTCACAAAGACAAATGCATTTACCTATACTTGTTGTGACATTGTTACTATGAACTGTTGTTTGGTGTAATTTTGTACAAGACTCCGTTTGGGTTCCTGTACAGTACACCCATGTACGACTACCTTGTTCACATTTCACACAAACACTGTTACTTCCAAATCGGCTTAGCTGTTGTCAAATTCTGTCAAAAATCAAAATCTGGGGTGATTTTGATTTCAAATATCCACCGTTCACATAAGCTTTTGTATCAATTTATTTATATATAGAGGTATGATTGTTGTAACGCGATTGATGAACATGATATTTTGTCTTTGTTCAATTACTTTAGTTTAATCTCATACTGTAACATCTAACTTTTTCTTGAATTTAATATTATGAAAATTGCCTTCCTCATTTTGAATAATCGCGCTCTTTGTTGATAAAATGTCATAGAATATTTATTACTATTTAGATTGTTATTCGTTGTAGCTGCGGCTCCAAAAAATATTTCGGCCTTCTAACAGTTTTTGCATTCCTGTGGTCTGATCAACATGACACATAGGGATAAGCAAGTATAGTGTATACTAGATTTTTGTATTTAGTGCTTAAACAAGTTATACTCATATATGATCGACAAGACGTATTAATGGATTCTTATTGGTCCCTTTGTATATTTGGACATTTTTTCTGGCTTTGTCATCTTTACAGGACTGAAATTACTTTACATTAATTAGACTGCACCTTCGATTAACAATTCAATTAAATAAAAATAAACGTCAACTATAAATAGAGTAACATTTAACAACCTTAATTTATTGTGTTATCCTTGCATGTCCCGATTTGAGTCCTTTGAACCAAGCTATCCAGTGGTTTGAGCACTGCACGGTAAATGCAACTGCTCTACCACGCTCTAGTAATTTGTTCATACCATAACCACAATTAAAATCCGGTTTCAACCTTGAATCTGTTTTTGTACTATTTTAGTCCCGCGTGTGCTAACATATAACTTGGTAATATTATATTGTTATGAAGAAAGTTTTTATCCTTTAACAAAATAATACATAGAGTATCTATGTATGTACTTCTCCAAAATCTCAATTCAGACCTTGATCACTTGGTTACTGTATCCCGGTTTATAACAACAAGGATGAAATAGAACGTTGTTTATTTTTTTACTAAGTGCCTATACACATTTTCTTTCCATTTTCCTTAAATTTTCTGTTGCATCTAAAAATAAGGAAGTCTATATAAAAACATGGTAGGTAGTTTACATCATGTTAACTGAAAGTGTACCAAGTTACTAATTCCACTACCTAACTAACCTTAATAAACATGAAGCCATCTTGTAAAAATATATGATTTCAGAATAAATACTCGTACATGTTTATTTCCTACAAACGTCCTAAGTTAAAATTGGCATAATTATACCTATTATATACCCACTTCAACGTATTTTAACAAGCTTTCAAAGTCATACATAAACAGCCGATTTTCCGTTTTTTGGAGAAAAGTGTATTAGCAAAAAGGTAAGCATTCTTGCTACTGGTTTTAAACTTTGCTTTACTTAGTACCTGGTGATAAGTATATCACGTAGGCCAGACCGCGGCAGCAGAATTTTAACTATGGAAAGGTGTTTCTGAAAATGTTTATTTTTGAGGAAAAAAATGTCGAGAGAATCTCTTTGAAACGGCACGTTTTTCTTGCCTTTTATTGTCGACTTATGCAAAAGATGTTTGTATGACTGCTACGTGATCGCATTGGTGTTATACCTGTGGTATTCTGGTCTAGTAAATTACAATCGCATTGATAACAAATATCCGTGTTACCTAGTTACTGGTTATTTGCTTTGTCTAGTGCATAGTCCATTTCTATCAAATCGTTATGCAATAAAGACGATATTGTATGACTTATTAAAGTCTTTATCAGCACTTGTATTTGTTTAATGAAATGTCACCGTTTGGTTTAAGTTCGAAAGTCGTTTGATTTAATTTTTCATTGCATATAGACATTAATACTTGTATTTTTACTACTTACACCTACACTCCAATCCCAAAATGCATATTTCAATTGCAGAATTATTTATTTCCGTGTATTATCAATAACACAATACCGATTTATTTTGACAAAAGTAATACTTAGGGGGGCTCTAAGTAGCTCATATTGTTAACTAAAGCAATATTGTGACTTAACCTCCATGGATCCATTTCGGAAATTTGTTTTAACTGAATTAGAATAACATTGGAATGGTAGTCCTTCAGTGATAGTAAGTGGTCGCTGTAACAAACGGGACCTTTAATGAGCCCTAAATAGTCACATAAGTGTTGTTATAAAGAACACATTGAAATGCATCGAACAAGAGTGTTTGTCATCCCAGAGACGTTACTGTCTCTTTAGCTATAGTGATTGTATTTCTTTCTTGTCTAACAATTCAATACTTTTCCATTACAGAATCATGTGGAGTAGACGATTTCTACTGCAATGATGGGAAGTGTATCGAAAATAGCCAGCGTTGTGACGATGTCGTGGACTGTTCAGAGGGAGAAGATGAATATAATTGCCGTAAGTACATATATCCATAACGGTACTTTGTCCTTGGGATTGGGTTTAAATGGGATTCATAGACAAATTTCAGCATATTCTGGGGCTTGCATGCTTAGCAATACATCGCTCATCACCGAAAATTAATTTTAAACGTAAGTAACGAAATCTGAGGTAATAAATTATGTTTGTCCCAACACATAATACTATTGGTCATTACACGTAAAAAAGTTCCTGAGGATATTGTTATGAAAAATCTAACACGCTCTCCTAAGAAATATTGACAGGTAAAGCTCTTAATAAATAGGAATATTGAAATGGCAATGAGAAAAAATGCAAGATTGCAACTTCATTGCGATCTCCTGTTTCCAGAATGTAGACCCAACGAGTACCGTTGCATCAGTGACGGTTCTTGCATCGAAAGCAGGAAGCGCTGTGACGGAGTCCCCCATTGCTTAGACGGCTCCGATGAGTTAGACTGTGGTATGTTTGCATTCTGAACGTCTAATTGATGAGGATGTGACTTAACATCCCATGCAGACCCTTACTAATCGATGTTTAACTTATTGCACATGCTTCTTTTGGATTTAATTCGGTAAGTCTCGCGTTTGCACGTCTCTTGGACCGGCGACTACGTGTGCAACAATAGGGGCAAGTTCCGTTGCAGAAACGGAGGTTGCGTTTCCGTTCTTCTTCGTTGTGATGGCTACAGGGACTGCCCGCACGACGGTAGCGACGAAATCGGCTGCCGTGAGTACATGCGACATTGACAAGAAAACATTGGCATTTATCCCACATTACACAATGCGATAATATTTTACGCGGGACAAAAATGAAAATGTCCAATGTAACATAATCTAATGCCAATGTTAACAGAATAATTGTTTAGTCTTAATATCAACACTATTGTTAACATTCGATACCTACTTTATAAAAGGATGCAAATCAGACCAGTGGCAATGTGACCACGGGAACTGCATTCAGCGCAACAAGCGTTGTGACGGCCGCGTGGACTGCCCCACGGATAGGTCTGACGAAAGGAATTGTCTCGCTGGTGAGAGTGCGTTGCAAATAAGCGTAGTTTCTTGCACGTACCTATTTATAATTATACACATGTATAACCCGAATCATCAAAGATTAGAATGTAAATGGCAAGAGCCGATATACACGAAGAAGTAAGGACAGCATAAAAATATTTTTTTCTTTGTGATTACAAAAAAGGCTCATAAAAAATGCAACACAAAATGCCGCTAAGCACTTTTCCATAATCGTTGTTATTTTAAAGTACTATTTTTCCTCACTCACTCATAATATAAAGCGAAACAAAGATGTGAATACGGTGTGAGCGACATATGGCGAAAAGAGCCACCATTCATAATTCTTTTATGATTCGAACAATATGATATATTTTTTTAAATTTCTCTTAATTACACCCGAACGTTTATTAATGTTTACAAATCAGTCTGTCACCTATGTATATAGTTCAGTATTTGTTTATGTATCACCAAAATACTTATCACCGCTTCGAAGCTTGCATAGTTCAAAGTTAGACATTATTATAGTATTTTTATTAGCTTTGCATGTATTTACAGCTGCTGAGTACTTTAGATGCAGTAATGGCAAGCTTATTCCCGCATACCAAAGATGTGATCGCCGTTACGATTGTCTCCCTGGCGATTATTCAGATGAACATAATTGTCGTAAGTTTTTATACCACATGGGTCTCCTTCAGTCTTGTTTTTGTCTTTCCCTTCTTCGTATCTCGCGTCGTCTCTTACTTCACTCTATCTATCGTTGTACAGATTTTTAGAGACTACTCCATTTTCTGTGCTTACACTACATTTCGTTCTGTTCCTCTTTCTCAGCATCAAATGAAGCATACATTTGTGTACGTTTCTAAAATGTAACATATATATTTGATCGTTGAAGTTGTATGAGAATGTCGCACTTTTCTTTTACCGGTTAGCATGTGGTGACGGCGACTTCAAATGTGACAATGGACACTGCATTCCTGCATCCAAATATTGTGACCGCACGCATGATTGTCAGGACCGTTCTGATGAACGAGATTGCATCTATGGTTTGATACTTTCTCACATTTTTCCAAATTTTAAGTCTGTAAATACGTAGTAGGGTTTCCAAATTATTGCAATGCAACATAACTTAGAAAATCGCCTTACTGAGAATTATTATACTAAGCCTTATACCCTTTTTGGTCCCGCTGCTCTGTCTCTCCTCATAATTGGGGGCAGACAGTAATTATTAATTAAATAGCCTAACAGCTTGCTACATACAATAGGTATATCTATACGTAACCAAATATACAACAACTCATTTATTTATTAACAGAACTCAATTTACAGTTTTATATTGGTATATGAATAACGAGATAAGTTTAGCAACAGAGCTGAAAGATTGACAAAAGCACATAACAAAGCATATTTATTCCCTTTTAACGTGATAAAGGTTACGGTTGTGCATTATATTATGGCAGGCACAGTATGCATGGCTTATCACTATAAGTGTTCGAGTGGGAAGTGCGTTGAAGCTGCTTCCTGGTGTAACGGGACGGCGGAATGTGATGATGGATCGGACGAAATTAATTGCACTTGTAAGAGAGACGAATTCAGGTGTCAAGATGGGTCTTGTATTAACACCGCGAAGCGATGCAACGGTCGACAAGATTGTCGGCCGGGAGGTGAAGATGAACGGAATTGCGGTAAGTTAAGCACGATCGAATCTAAACCTCTCCTACTTCTTGTGGATAACAACGGAGACCTCACCTCATACGGAGTGTAAGAATATTGGAATGCTTTGTGCATCAATTTTATGGTAACGCACGTTTTATGTAGTCATTAAACACATTGCAGTAGATTAAGTATGTAAAATAAATTGCATGAATAGAGCATTTTGGATACAATTTTGTAAAATGTACAGTAGAAGGTTTTATGTTACAAATGATTTTTTAAAATAATACTACTTATGTTTATAATATGAATATATATACATATATGATTATTGTTTACTACTGTCCATGAGGAATTGAAAGTCCATTGGTAGGTAGGAATAAATTGGCTGCGTTCCCTTTAAATCCTGGTGTCACCAGACCTTCTACATCTTCATCGATAGGGTCAGCAAATTTTTGAGAAAAATAATTTATTCGAATAAAAATTTAGCAAAAGCTTTTTCTGTAACACTCATTCGTTCTAACCTTATTACTACCTAATGATGCCATAATAAATTAATTAATGGGGGTAGATAAATTTTGCAATATTTTTTGTCTCTAACCTTTAAGGCCAAGCTTTACTAGCGCCTTCTAGCCTGATTTGTTATCTAAAAGATAAATATTTGAATGTGTAGAAAGCGTTATATTTTGAAAACACTACTTTATTAAATTATTTCATAAAGTAATACTAATATTAAATACCATCGTCAGTAACCCATAGAAATCACATCATTGCTATAGGTACTAGTACCCACCATTGCTATGGGTACTAGTACCTATAGCTATGGTGTGATGTCTATGTGTTTGACGAGGTTCAACAATTTCACAGAATTTAGCCTTTAAGGACAGTAAATCTTTTAATCCACTTAAGGTCTAATGTATGTATAAGTTTAGATGTCTATGGAATGCAATGAGTAAGTAAATTACTCCCCACTATAGAAGACAATGTATTAATAAAATAATGAAGGTATAAACAAGCACACAAACGACACATAATTAAACCGATTTTATACTTTATAGGTTGCCCCGCCGATAAAATCGCCTGTCTCGCAGCACGCAATGTGATATGTGCTTCTCGGTGTGACGGAGACCCTGAATGCGACTCCGGAGAAGATGAGGAGAACTGCCAGGGTAATCCATCAGCATCATGTTATGAAATTAAACAACCCCTTGGACGTACTATCCGTCTTGCAGCCTTTCGGGCATCACTTTTTTGACAGTATATCTTGAAGTCCGTCTAGTGTACGCACTACCTGATAACTGCGGGGCGACTATCCGCGCAGCTAGCCGCTTTTCCAACGTAATATGCAACTGCTTGTAATTGCACGCTCTTTACTGGTACAAAGTGAAGAGATGCTAGTCGCGCGGTTTGCCGCCCCCGCGGTTAACCGCCAGTGCCTGGGAGGAATAAGAATTGGGTCGTGAGCTTCGTAGATTGCAAGACAGATTGCGCCCGTGTACCCTAAACTGAGAATATGAAAAAATATGTGTAACGGACACGAATTACGGAAATCTTGGACAAAAATATATAATTAGCAAAATTTAATTTACATATTTTTTTGTATTCTACTAACCTAAATATTTTTGGAGTATAGTATTTTATTGTGTATTATGCAAATTATGCGATTGCGTTTTTGTCTCACATGTATAAAGAAATATTGGACCCCTTAATTCTATTAGTATTCAATATCCAATTTGCAAGCCTATTAATTATGCTTGCTGTACCTAACATATGCTACTAATATAGTTTCGATAGCATTTGATGCTGCAAAGGGCGACATGCAAAGCGAAAATTCATTACTTGCGGTTTATTGTTTGTTTTATTGTATTGTTGTTTTCTCTTTTGTTTTGGTTTAGATGTATATTCACAATCTAATTCTATTTCCTTTAAAGACTGCGCTCACAAATGCGACGGCAACAAATGTTTGGCCGACAATCAAATCTGCGACTCAATCAGCGATTGTGACGACAAGACCGACGAATACGGGTGCGACGCTTGTGACAGCCTAACCGACTTCAGGTAACTTTACAAACTAGTCATTTACAAAGAAAGAGGCTTTGCGTTTTATTGTGTGCATATTTTACGATGTCTGTGCGATGCTAATCTAAGCTCTGCTTTGTGGAAAGCTGGAATAATACCTAACTAACGTATAACTGAATGAATACAGGATTATTCCATGATATGTCAAGGACTATTAAATGCGCAATGATGTGTCGCGGTGTTAATGTGATCATTCTTGTGGTCTAAAATTTCCACCCTATTTGCCGCCGCGCTGTATATTTTAGTCAACGCGAAATTCTGCATTAAAGCATACCTTTTTGCATTGCAATAGTGCGTTATCAGATTTTTTTTACAAGTGTTAAATTCTTCGGAAATTAATATAAATGACTGGTTCTTTTTATAGATGTCAAAATGGTGAATGTATTAACAAAGATCTACGTTGCAATAACGTGACTGAATGCTTTGACGGCAGCGACGAAGTAAACTGCACAATCATCACACCAAGTGCACGCAAGTATCTCTTGAGTGAGTTTGAATTTCAGCACAATTTGGCGCCTTCAAGTAACTAATCTTTATATTGCTTACAGCTTGCCCCGACCAATATCAATGTCGTGACGGAAGCTGTATCAATGCTAACTTTATTTGCGATGGAAATGCTGACTGCTTAGACAAATCTGATGAAGAAAATTGCCGTAAGTATCATATTTGTCTCATAAAATAAAATATTCATTGTAAACTTATATTAATATTCAATATCACTTCGATTGCTCAGCTGAGATTTTGTTTCATTTAATGATGTAAATTTATTTCAATTCGATTCAATACAAATATAATAAGTATGGCACATTGGTCAACGTGAGCACAAAGCACATAATTACATGCTTATAGCAGTTACAATTAAAGCACAATTTTATTCACTTGAATGAATTGATTACTTGCACAGAAAAAAATATCCGATCGGCACTTAATACTGCACTGTTCTAGACATGTATATAGTCGCCAGCAAATAGAATAAGATATTGAAGCCACTGATTCTTAACTGAGTAAATTATTTATCAAACCGTTCGGTCAAAACTGTTTGACTAGAAACATTTTTAAATAATTCTAAAGGAATTAATTGGAACGACATTGCTGATTTGTGATAAAAGTCATATATATTGAAGCATTCCGTCGATTGCTAGGTTAGTAGTTAGTAAACATGTTAGTATGAGTAAGTTAAGTTGCGCTGATGTGCAGCCTGGTATGTGACGAGGCCCTCCCGATCTCCAGTTGAGATGTCGCCGTGCCACGAATCAGAATTTACCTGTTACAACGGCCGATGCATTCCCCACTTGATGCGATGCGACAATGTCTATGACTGTTCGGACTTCTCCGATGAACAAAACTGTTACAATTCTGGTACAGAGAAAATATTACTAATATAATCAGTATGGAATGTTGAATGCGTGTTTTATGTACCAGATTGTGTCCCCTTTAAATACCCCAGTTGGCACGATCTAGATTAGACGGCTGCCCTTTAGAACCATTTAGTTTTGTCGGTGCAATTACTATATTATCAATTTATATTTCAATTTGATAAATTCTTAATGCTTCTTAGGTTTTGGTCATGTTTTTAGAAAATTTATAGCCTCAATTTTTTGATTTGCCCACCATTTTTTTCCTTTTTTATAATACTCTACGTATGTTTGCGTAATTAAAATAGTTCCACTTTATGTGCATGTGAGCATTTGTTTGGTTACGATAGATTTTGATAATTATACATTTTGTTACTTAGATTTTCGTACCTACATATCTGGGCAATAAAAGATATAATTTTTCTAACTCCAAATAATATAATAAGAACAAAAAGAGAAAAATCTCAAAGTGTTATTGATATGAATACTCATAAAGATTTATTAAAAAATGTTATTATTGACACTGTAATTAACATTATATGAGTATGTATGTATATTGTGCCGGTGATAGACTATATAACTGGTGAATATTTTTTTATTTAAATCAATTCTTTGATTTTTTTAGCGATAAATTAAACGAATATTTAATAAGCCCATATTATAAAAATACTAAATTTTTATACGATACAGTTCGATATAAAGTAGCGTTGATCGTAAAGGAAAGATTCTAGAAAGTAATGGTAGATGGGAAACTAAAAAATGGGCTTATTTCTAAGATTTTTTTCGTCGTCGTGCCCGTAGATACGAATACTTGAAAACATCCTGTATATAATTGCATTAGTTTCAATGGCTGGTTTTAGTATGGATGTAGTTTGATAGAATACGCAATAGCTTGTAGATGTTAAATACTTCTTTGAATATGGTTATATAATACTACTTTATTTTGTTATGAAACATATGAAAAGTATTTTTTCTTATTTACCTATAAGATTTTTATGCCAAGAATCGTAAGTAGATTTTTCGCTACAAAATTTATTCTTGCAACAAAATTATCTGTTTAAGATGGTACTAAATTTTGATTATTTAGAAATTATTTACTAAACATGATTAAAAAATGAATTCCTGACATTCTCGAATAAGGTTTAAAATATTTTTATTTTTTTTCTG
>DWIJ01000585.1:0-10784 GCA_018248315.1 Chioides albofasciatus
ACACCCTTCAAACCAGAACGCAGCAGCGCTTAACACTGCTGTTATAAGGCAGAAATAGGTGTGGCGGTGGGGCCGCCGGAGTCGAACCATAGTGGGGTCTACCACCTACAAACAACTATTTTTTAAAGCTACAAATATTTATTTAACTCGTCTTTTGTTTTCTTTTGTTAATTGATCCCAAAACATTGAGCTAAATTTTGTACACGCATTTGATTGGGATGATAACGCATGATTAGGATCAATGATGTAATTAGAATGTCCCATGACAGACCAATTACTATTAAAGTTGTACTTGTTTTGGCGCGATTGGGAAAATTATGAGTTAATTTTTATGATGCACGATTATTGTTATACCTATCATAAATGGGTTTATCGCATCAAAATATATTTTTACTTTTGTTAATTTATTTATTTATGGCATTACCTCATAAAAATGTATTTTATCAT
This sequence comes from Chioides albofasciatus, assembly GCA_018248315.1. Lineage (NCBI taxonomy): Eukaryota > Metazoa > Arthropoda > Insecta > Lepidoptera > Hesperiidae > Chioides > Chioides albofasciatus. The sequence goes on from DWIJ01000585.1 coordinate 448, forward strand.
GAATGAAATCGTCTTCACAGTCCGATAATAAGTTTATTGAAACTAATCGATTTATGAATGTATATAAACTGGTGTATTAAACCGGTGTGCATTATGAAGAAACCACACTGAGACTGTGTGTGAGTGATTACCGATGTCGTACCGATTCTGTACCCTGTAGTATGAATTTTTAACGTGTCATCGACTCGTTGTTCGTATGTGAGCATCGTGTCGGGAAAAAGATTGTCTGCTTAAAACAGACAAGTCAGTCTTTCCGAGATTCAATTTTACAAATAAAAATACGAAACATTAATTTTTTAAATTTAAATTTAATTTTGGCAACAAATTATGGGTCTGTTTTTGAAACTCATTCCGCGAAATTTTAGTTCCATTACGTTCCGCGGGTAGGCGCTGCTAGGAGAAGTATGAGAGAGCTCACAAACGAGCAATGAGTCGATGACACGTTAAAGACTCATACTAAGGGTACTGAACACCGCGCTTAACACTGCTGTTATTACACTGAAACAAGGCTTGTGGCAAAGTATTATTAGTTACGATTCCCCGCTGAAATATCCCACATCTCCTAACGACTAAACACTGCGTAGAACGACTAACTGAGACTAACTGGGGATTTGGTTCATGCATATTTCACACAAATGCTCACATTTCAATAATATAAGCGTTATCTTTTACGCCCCCTCAGGGACTGAATATGGTAACTGTTAAGTATCTTTGCAAGTTCTGCGTGAGATCTGTAGTTATCGTACATTGAGTTCGTATAGTTTAGGTACTTATTACTGAACTGTATAGTGAAAATTTAATACTAAAGGGACGTCCTTTATAGCTTAGGCTTCAGATGGAATGCTATAAAACGAACAATAGTTCACATAATAAGATTCACATCTATACTAATATTATAAAGAGGTAAAATTTGATTTTTTGTTTGTTTGTTTGAATTGAATAGGCGCCAAAACTACTGGACGGATTTGAAATATTCTTTCACCATTGGTATCCTTCATTATTTCTGCTGAACATATGAGGCTATATTTAATACGAGAAAAAAGTAGGGATCCGCGTGAAAATTTCGATAATGTAACACAACGGGCGAAACCGGTGGGTTCTGCTTGTATGATATAATTACATTTAGGTATGTGCGTGTCGTTCTAGAACCTTAGCTTTTAGCGGCGAAGAAAGTGATGCAAAATGGGACAACGGACTTGTATAGGCATATACCAATGGGGAACCTTATTTCAATATCGGATAACTCACGAGATTCTGATTCACGTTATTTAAATTTTCTTAATATTTGGTACATTTCACATAACCACATAAGCAGATAGAAAATCTTCCTTTACCAAAACTTTCCATCTGTGTTAAATTCATAAGTAGAAATTTTGCAATGTAACGATAAACTACAGAAAACTTTGATTTGTTACAGGTTTCCTACGCAATCTTAAAAGTTTCTTAAACGGGAGGATGTTCTTAATATATTTAATATCATTTACCTAATATAAAGTAAACGAAGACGAGGTAACAAAACAGACTTTAGAAATAAATTTTACAAATTTCTTGTTATGTACACATTTCATGACATAAATATTTTTATTATTTATTCAGTGCCATGCCTTCTTTTATTAATTGTAAATGTTTCTAAATTTAAATAAAAATTGTAATCTTTATTGTCGTTATGCGCAACAAATTAAAAATGTTATATTTATTTAAAAAAATAACATTTCCCATAAACTAGCTATGTATTTGATTAATATTAACAGCTGCGTTAAAATTAAAATTCCGACAGATTCGAATTTTATTCAGCGAATTTTGATAAATCGATAAAGCTTTAAATATTTGTTTAAAAAACGCAATGAATCATACGATACATTCCAACGTAAGAAAGTTCCGATGTAGGCACGACATCGGTTTGAGGCCGGCTTAATAAATCATATAAAAATAAATCACTCATGAGGTTAAAATGTGAAATACTTTCTCTAAACAAAAGGGTATTGTGTATACAAAAATGCATTCCGAAGCGAATATTTTTCGTCGCCTGACTTCCATTTACTTTTATTATTTTATTATCAAAAGAACATTATACCGAGCCAGCGATTTATCGATAACTTTTTTATGAAACCGTCGTGTTGGGAGCTCACGATTGGCTCTTTAACTAAGAGAATAATACAAGTAATGTACACACATATAATTGTATACGTCTAACATAACATATGCGTTTGTTTGATTCAACTTTACATTCCACATTTTCCGTACCAGTTGATACAAATGAATAATGACTTGTTTGTATTTTCAATATTTGTCTCTCCTTAAGTTTAAGCTTATTTCCAATATAAAACGAAACCTGTTATGTCAATTTCTTTCGGCCATAGATTTATTATCTTTTGAATCTACTTGTCTGTTTATAAATAGATCTATGGCCAACCATATCTATTAACATGTTAAACACAGTTCAATAAATTAAAAGCCCGCAATATTATCTTAATGTCTTACAACTCTATCAGAACGGGTAAATAAGTGTTCCTTTCCTTTCTTGTGACAATGTAACACCCACGTAATTAACAAAAGAATTTGTCATTGCCCTAAATACAGACTCCCACTAAAAGAAACAAATCACTGTCTTCGTACCATGTAGATCAACAATAAAAAGGACGGAACATCTTTTTCGGAATGTTAATGGCACCGAAGTGTACGGTACACCATCGATTTTAATCGCTTCCATAGCATTGTTCAATAACACAACCGATTCCATTCTTCATTTGATGGCTTATAAATCATTTGGGGCTAATTAAAATTGCACCTTAAAAAAGCGCATCTGAGCCGCTAACCTGCGAACATAATTTACGATATCTGGTCGGTCATTCGCACATAAACTTTCTAATTTGGAGACCGGTGCCGTCAGGAAATATAAATTGGTCCAACAATAAAAACAACACCTCGGAAAAACTATAAAAATATATTGCCAACTGTCAATGTTCGTTTTGTTCTGACCACACCCGAAAATCGGCATCCACATCAATGTCCGTCAAAGAAGCAATTAAAGGTGTTTGATGCTGCCATAAACCGAAGGATTAATTCCTGAGGCACATTTGCATCACTTAAAATGTAACCCTTCTTTCGAATGTTTTGCGCTAAATTATTCAACCCGTTAAACGGTTAGTCACTACAATTTGCTTATCTATGATCGACATTATCAATGTCTAGTTTTATCACCCTTTTTGTGCTACGATTAGTGGTTTACGGTTATCACAAGATTTACAAGCTTGGAAACTTTTATTTATTTGTCGAATAAAACTCGGTATGTCATGCCTTCTCGAAATTTTGTATGAATGATTATCTCCGAGGATAACTACCGAATTATAACGGTATATAATGGCATCCCGATAAAGATAAACGATTTTAAAGTCACGTGGCGATCATCCTCGATAAGATTACACAATAAAGCAATTTAAGCGATTTATTTACCTTCGCTGTGCGCTAATCGGAAATAAAATATTCACCCGCGAACTCTTGGAAATTGCCATTTAACCCGTCCGAGCCGAGTAATTTATTTTTAAAGCTTGTAAAATCTCACTCTTTAAGCAATAAATGTAACATTTTAGCAAAGTTACACGGCTCTCGATTATGGCATTCGTTAACTTACGGCTTTGCGTTTAGAAATCACTTGTAAACATTGTGACACTAAGAACAGTGAGTGACGTCAGCTTAACCCTTAATAGTTATCGCTGAAAAAGGCGTATTTACATACATTATGCTCGCAACCCGTCACGCTTGCGTTGCATTTCAAAACAAACACTGGGGGTATCGCGAAACGATATCTAGGGCATTTTTGCATACACACGCGACCGTATTTCACATAATAACCGGGCGCTAACCGTAACAAACGGAACAAAAACTAGGGGAACGAGATGAGAAAAGTTACTTCAAGAATATACGGAAGTTAATTAGAAGCGGAACGAAAAACAACCGTAACTGGTGGCGAAGTTGGCCGTTCTAGCGCGGCCAATGGTACAAGGCACTCACACAGACTCAGCCCTCACCACCGCTGCGAAGGATTTGCATACCGCCCGCCCAGGCGCGCGCCGACGCCCAACCTGAGCGACAAGGACGGAACACGTCTTTGACACTACATCAAACTGAATTACTAGCTATTTTTAATCGGTCGTCACAGCTCACACTTCGAAATTTGAAATAATTAGCTCCCTATACGCATTCGGGAGGTTAGAGATGCAAATTGTCGTGTTGTAACAGGCAAATGGGTGTGAGAGGCAGTGAAAAGGATGAATGTAAATTTATCGCCGTCGTCGCGGAAGCGCGGAATAGTTCGAGACAATTCGTAGAGAGCATGAATGGGCTTAGATGTGATCGTAATGGTTCCGTGATTGATTGTGATGTATGCCTCTTATGGACGTGTTTGCGTACATTGTTTACAGTTTTAAAGTCTTAAGATAATAGATAATATTAATAGGGTTGCATACTTGCGTCTTTGTATTTTGCAACGTCGAACTCTTCGATCTGATTCTTGGGTGTAAACGGTTTTATGTGGTAGTTCATAGGGTTGTCACTTAGAGAAAAAGTTCGATATATATTGCTGTTTAAAATTCACTATACGTATCATAAGATCCCTTTGAACGTATGGCATTCTTGCTAAACCGTCGTAGTAACGTTTAATTAAAATAATGTAGATAAGTTGAGGGTCCTAAAAACTGCATTTCTTAACGGGACACGCGGCTAGAATGTTTCAAATGAAAAAGTAGTGTGCCCGTCCTAATGAAAACACACAACAGACAAGAACATTGTAATTACGAGGAGTACAAGATTTATTACAGAGGATAGGAAACTAACCACACGTGACCGAAGGTCGCATACCGAGTAAACTATAAAGGAATTAGTGTGAGGGAAACTATGTCTTATTTTCGGGTGTAATTAATGCCAATTTTCCGAGATGGAAATCGGACTTGGGACGTTTTGGCGGTCCGCTCGCATGTGCATATGCAACGGTGTGCGAGTACCAAGTATGTAGTGGTTAATTTTTGCGCAAAGCTGGTGTGAGCGAGAGGTGAGCTCATTTACAAATACTTAGCTCGAGTGCGAGCGAGACGGCACTATCGGGGTTAATTAATGAACGTGGAAGCTTGCGCTCTTTATTGCTTTCGTGGCTGGACGCTAAGACGTCGGTTAAGTTTTCCTCGGAAAATACCGCTATGGGAGATAATATTTGTTTTTCCCGAGATGTTATCATATGCCATTAGTTTTATTACGATTAATTTGCTAAGTAGTTCGCAAGATTAGTATGCAAAGTTATTGTTTTATCAGAAAAGAGCAAATAAACAAGCGAAACAAGAACAACTTGTAACTACTTGAAGAACTTTCTGTATTTTTGATACTTGAAGTACAGAAGTCGTAGGATATAGTTGTTTGTAAAACAGTAAATATTTTTATGTATTTTTATTACGGTCTTATTGTACTAAACAACTAATCAAAATAAATAACCAAATGATGCTGCTTATAGCATAATTGCTATTCTTATGCTGATATGGCTTGTGCTATGCTAATTAGTATCATGTTCAAATATTCTGGCTGTTATTCTCTCTCTTTTGAGTTCAGCTAGTCATTTAAAAAAAAAACACGTGTCATATTTCTTTATTAATCAAATTGGTTTATGTCATTCAATATTCTATTCATATCGATAGATCCCCCCAATACGAAATTCCTACACTTAGGAAATATTTTAACGGGGACGATCACCGTTGAGTTAACTTTAAAACTTTGCATTAATATGAAAAAACCCTATGTTAAAACAAAATTATCCTACAACAAATATTTACGAACTTAAATTCATATCAAAAACTGTATAATGCGGAAATATAAAACACAAAAAGTTCTCAGTATTTACTTGTTAAGATTAGTTAATGTTGTTAGTAAATACTTATGTTTATGGAATTGCTAATTAGATCACATAACATCCTTAGCGCTAGACAAACGCAATAAAAGCACAAATATAACGATAAATAGAGCTCGCTTAATGTGCGGAATGTTTTCTTAATTTCATCCCGCTGCGTGTGTGCGGCGGTTAAGAAATTAACCAGCGCCGACGCCTTGAGACCGGCCACTTAAGTGCTGGTATTTGAGACAGGATCCTTAATTAATAGTATTGCTTTTGTGTAATGATTTTTTTAATATAAAGTATAGTATTTTTTATTATTTGTGAAGTGTGAAAACATACTTTACCGTTACGATACCGTGAGTCAGAAGCGATAACGACCGATGATTCTGCTACAGTGTCATTACTACATAACTACCACCTTGCTACAAGCTACGTTAGATGAGTGGTAATTGTATTATTGTGTAGCGGATATATAATATGATGTTATATTTGCGTCTAGTCTAGAACTGGACCTTAAATAGTCTAGACTACGTGAGCTGCAAATGGCTCTACGCGTATAGTGCTTCAAAAATAGTCAAATAATTGCTTGGTTAGATTTTTGTTTAAGTAATAAGAATTCTTCGAAAAGGAAGCCGTCACTAAAAAAATTGAAATTGAAGTTTTATATTAAGAGGCAAAAAGGCCTAAAATTAGTTAGAGGGGTCAATTATATCTATAGGTACATTATAGATTTTGTTTTTAATTTAGAACGTAAGATAATTCACACTTACATTACTTATAAAAAAATACAGATAAATACACTATGGCAATTGGTCCAGTTGGCGCGTACATTGGCCTACGGTTCTATAATGTAGAGTTTAAGCACAGTACGTCGATCCCAGTGCAGGTAGAGTACGTCTCTAGGTGTGAAAGGTTATGTTGAATGCGCGCGCGCAACTCGGATTATGAGAATTATATCGTCGACTGTGATTTTACACCGCAAACGGAAAACAGCTGCGAGAATAGTATGGATGAGACTTAGCAATGTATCATATGAATCATCAACAACCCAATACAGTCCCACTGCTAGGCGCAGGTCTCCTCTCAGATAGGCAATAGTCCACCACGCCGGCCAAGTGCGTATTGGTAGACTTCACATACCTTTGAGATTTTTTTTATTTCTCTCTCTTATTCTTTTATATCTGCGTGTCCAGAGATCGTACCTGGGAACCTCTGCTGATTAGACCGATATTTTGACTGTTTTACCATATAGAGTATATAACTTGAAAGGCATTAGATTCTAAATACATAAACTTAATAATAAACTTCTTAATAATATAATTTGACGACCGTGAGACCTAATGATCACCGTAAGAGTAATTTGCGAAAAAATCGATTGTCAGTCAGGGATCAAAATTAGATGGTGTATTTCTACCAATTACTAAAAAAAATTGTAATTTAAATTTAATTAAATTAAAAAAAAAAATAATTAAATTCAATTGTAATTTGTTTTGTGCGTGACAATAATTATTGTGGGTATTTTTCATGATACAGCATTCGAATGTTAGGAGTGTTAAGAATTAATTAATTAATTTATTTATTTGTGGGACAATTCAACAGCGTTACACATAATGATAAGAATACGATACAATTTGTTGCTTACAATAGGTTTTGTTTAACTTAATTAATAGGTATGTGTGAGGTGCATGTATAATAATAAAATGTGCATGTAAAACATTTATTAATTTGTAAGGGATATCCACACTACTCGATCATATCTCGGGTATAATCTGGCGTGTAGTTATTGTTTTTTCCGATGCTAATAAGCGGTTGGTGGGCATTGATAGAAAATTATTGATTGCGGCCGCCATACTGATCGAATGGCACTGGGCGATAATGGCTATGGGATCTTTGTTAAAGTAGAAACCATGGGATTTTTCTAAAAAATATATGTGGCTATTTTGAAAATCAAATATAGTTTTAATTTTTTTTATGAATATTCTCCCTTATAACAGTAGTGTTTTTATTTATATCTAATGAGGAGAACGCAGCTTCACCAGTTGGGTTGCATTATTGAAATTTTCACGCGGTTCCCTATTTTTTTTTAATATAGCCTATGTTCATCAGGGATAATGAAGGATTGGAAGGGGAAAAGGATTTTTCAAATCGGTCCAATAGTCTCGGCTATTCAATTCATATAAACAAATAATGAAATTTATCCTCTTTAAAATATTAGTATAGATCATTCGGAATATCCAATCGTTATGTTATGTTCTTACAACATTACGGCAGTGAAATGTTTGGAATTAAAATTAAATTGACAATGAAAAAAAAATGAAGAAACCAGTCTTAACACTCTTTATCACACCCCAAATTAGCTTCTACGATCCTACCTACTTACATCACTTCAATATTTATCTTAAAACAGCTTCCAAATTGATAATGTACCCAAAAACTAACGCTTTAACTACAGCCGACTACCTGACGATATTTTGTCAAGAAAAAGCCTAATAAACATTTAAACTTACACTACTGGTATCGACAGCTTAAAAGTCTAACACGTTATCTACTTACGGGGTAAAAGTGACCAATAAAAATAAAAAGTAATTAAAACCAGTTACCCACGCGCGTGACACGGAAAGCGGTGATAGTATAGTGGTTTCAAATTCGACCTCTCGATATGGGGGTCTGAGGTTCGAATCCCAGGCAGGCACGCATCTCTGGTTTTATGAAGTTGTGTGCATAGAAAAATAATTGTCACTTGTAACAATTAAGAAAAATATTGCGAAAAAATACTATGCGCCTGAGAGTTCTTTAAAAAAGTTTTCAAAGGTGAAGCCATACTAAACACAATAGCAAGCCTTGCAGACTATGTTCTAAATCTCTCTCATTCTGAGAGGTGACTCTACCCAATAATAGGACAGTAATGAGGTAACGTCTACGTTATCTGCTTTCGGAGCCAAAAGTGTACCAATAAACGTAAAAAGTAATTAAGGCCAGTTACCAACGCGCAAGGTTCTAAACTCCTGCTTTTCGTTAATTATCGATAAGTGACGGTACATTAATTGACAATTAGAATTCAATTGTAATAAAGAACGCTTTTATTACTCAAATCTACATACATTCGTATAACTGTGTTAGATTAATATTCATTTGCTTCCTGCGTAAGTATTTATTTTAAGCTAGTAGGCAGTGTCAAGAATTACTCGGAATGAAATAAAATAAACTCAACTATAAATTAAAAAAATATATATGTGTAGGGTATAATATATCTGAAATGATGTCATGAAAATATTACAATATTGTATTTTGCTGTAAAAATTTTTGATGGCGTCGCCGTCTTGACTCAAGCCATAGAATGTTGATTACCTAACATTAGACAATTAAAAAAGAACTTGTTATGTTATTAATAAATGTCGGGGTTATTTTTAAGATTTTGTACGTAAAAGGTATAAATAGGACCCTATTTATTTGTTTTTTAATAATTTTGCCACAACTGCTACCTGTGAAAAGTGGCCGCACAATAACTAATTGAACTTAGAACTTCAAGGCATTTAAAAACAAAATGTTGCATGAAAGTGAATGACTTTCTTAAAACATTTTGCTTTTGCAGACTAATTAAATAAATTTCTACATTTTCTAGCTTTCCAAAAAGGTAATGTAGGTCGACTATAACCTGTAAAATTGTATAAAGATACTTCTACCGCATACTTACCTATAGTATAGGCATTAGCCTTTCATACCTCTAGTTGGCTAATCACCCATTCAAGCACCTGTTTCTAAGCCAACAATCCTTGGCTTCCAAACTGAGGGCTTAAACTATTTATTTTACAGACCAAGTAACGAGCTAGACTAACAAGGTGTCAGGTATCTTAGAATGTTTATCTTCGTCTTATCTCTGGCCACCGCGCTCACAGAGATAATTGGTTAATTGCTTTCCCCTGTAATAATATGCAGTAACACTTAACTACTCACCTGTAACACTTAGTAAGCCAGCCTGAGTATTGTTTGTTTTATAAACGCCCGTTTCCGATAAGCTGTATGATTATTTTCTCTCCTTTGCTTCTTTAGTAGCAGATAATTTAAATATTTATAGACGCGCTAAGTGGGTTTGAAATACCCGCGGCGTTTGAGGGTTGTACGTTTTTTTTTAAATTTTAGTCAAAGACTTTTTTTAATTATTTTGTTGATCTTTTAGGAGTTATTTATAGACGTCTCTTTGCTATTTTACGTACCTACATGTATAAAAAAAAAAACAAGTTTAAAATTTTCCAAAAAAGAAATATCTAATTATGTTATTGAAGATTTTTTGAAGAATGAACACAATATAGCAGTAAAAATTTAGTAATCAAATATCGGCCTTTTAATGGACAGTCCGAGGTTGGAATACTAGGCACATATCTCTGATTCTTCATACTCATTTACGTATTACAATTATATTATCCTTGCTTTAACGGTGAAGGAAAACATCGTGAGGAATCCC
>DWIJ01000586.1:0-10784 GCA_018248315.1 Chioides albofasciatus
TACATACATACATACATACATACATACATAGCGGTCGAATACAGAACCTCCTTTTTTGAAGTCGGTTAAAAATGTTCTTCAGATTTACAAAGCATCGATTTCGTACACTTATCTTGTAACTTGAAATCATTTTTAATGCATTTATGAGGAAAGAGGCAACGATTATGAGCTTAAATTGCTATATGATTTAAGGTAATTTTTTAATTGTGTTATGGTGTAATCTTTGTATGTGGTCTGTGAAGACAATGTGTGTAATCATTGAAGACATGGTTGCGTGAAAGCTTTTCTATGTAAGAAGCGCAGGTCGTCGACCGGAACCTATTATTTCACCTATAACATATTATGTCCTTAGTTGTAGATATATTTTTGAACTGACATCCAAAAAGGACGTTAAGATTTAATAAATCAATACTGTCCTAGTTATTGTAATTTTGTAAATTTTGAAAGGAATCAGCCAGAAAAAGGAGATAAACTATTGATGAATAATTTAAAATATCAGATAAATATATTCATTATCTATCAAATACTGTAGTTAATAAGAAAATACATTCACATACAACATATAACTGTAATCTACAAATAGTAGCGCACAAAACTATAATACTTGCATTTACAACAAGCTATGAAATAAATTACCTGACACTATAAAAGTTTTTAATTTAACTTTTATTATAGCCGACTAGCTGGCGTAAATGAAAATTGCCTTCAATTGTTTTTATTTAGCTTATTGTGGTAGCAAACGTTATGCTCCGGTCATTGACCCGTAACCTGCAAACGTTCCTACTTACATTGCTACAACTTTGTAAAAAAATGTCTTTTTCAAGGTAATGTAACTAATATGTAAAGGTATAATCATAATAAGTTTGTATAGTAAAATTAATCTTACAAAAATCACTTAACTTTATGGAAATGTTAATCACATCATGAAATGGAATTATATGATGTACCCTATATATCGAACTATGTACTCGTAACATCCAAAATAAGTAGTAGCGTCAATTACTTTTGGCAAAATAGCAATCTCACCTGATCTAAGACTGCTTTATTCAGACCGCATTTGCAAGTGAACGTCGCTTCTAGGTTTTACAGGGACCTCAATGCATCTGTGACTGACCGCAACTACTGGTTGACCGCAAAACTTTAAATGAACGTGGAGCCAAATGACCTTCACATACGTTTCCCTATTCATCGCCAGTAACCCATTATTTTCCAGAGTTGGGCACGAAACTCCTTTCAGAATAAGAAGGATTAGTCCACAAGGTTCTCACAAGGTGCACGCATTTGTTAAAACAATTTCAAACATTTTTTTGAAATTGCAAATGGATTTAATATGCTCTTTATCTATTGTAGTCGGGTCGTCTACCGAATTACCTGAATTTTAACTACTTTCATGAACAATTGTTATGCTAAAACTTCCGTTCAGTTAATATGATTATCATATTAATTTAACTTTTACAATAGAGGGCACCTATTTCTAGCGTGAAGCAGTTCTTTTATTTCGGTGAAAGGGTATTGATAAATTATATGAGACGAGAAGAACCCGCTGGCTTCGCCCGTTGCGTTACATTATCGAAATTTGCACGCGGATCCCTATTTTTTTCTCATATTAAATATAGCCTATGTTCATCACAGATAGAATGAATTTTACATCTCCGTCCAGTAGTTTCGGAGCCCATTCAATTCAAACAAACAAAAAATCTAATCTTACCTCCTTATAATATTAGTATACACGTCAGTCTTAGAGTTCAGGAACACCAACATATCTGTGCGGCAGAAACATTTTTTATGTATTAGGTATACATAAAAAATGTTTCGTCTAGTAGCCCCTCTGCCTATAAGGCACGGGCTGAAGGCAAGCAATTACCGTTGCCTATGGACATTTGCAGACACATTTGACGAATCATCAATGCATCACCGGCTTTGAAGAATAATTCTTTTTGCATTTTTTAAGAGTCCCATGTCATAGCGCTCAGGAAATAAATACCCCGGAAGTAAGTTCATTCAAATTTTGCACGTACGCGGCGTAAATGACCTTTACTATAAATGGTATTTACCATCAGGTTGATAGCACGTAAGTATCTAATGAGCTCATTAACAAGTAGCTATAAGTAGCTATTTCAATGTAATAAAAAAGCTCCTACGTCCTCAGTAATTTCCGATAAACACCACTATGTTTGAGAATTTGTACAACGCCGTGCCCGTTAATTGAATGTTGAGCTTTTAAAAGCGTGGAGGTCGTGCTTTTAAAGAGTTTTTCGTGGACCCACAACAAATATATGATTAAGGTTCAAATGAAAACATCGATTTAAATTTAAGACCATCATAACGTAAAGTAAACATGGTTGTAATAATATTGCATTAGTAGATATAAAAAGCGGAGCATTTTTATGTGTTTTCTCTTAGCATGAGAAAGGTTTAGGTTAAGTATTTCTTAGATAACTCGTAAAGTGGGTTCGTCACGATGTTTTCGATAACATAATACGTCTGTAGCAACAAAAAATCATAGGTATGTCCCTCTAAACGTGAAATATCTATTTCTGCGATATTTTTATGTCATTATTAATTTTCTTTCGGTATTTTACATGATTCTGTCAGCATTTGTAGAATATATGTAATTAAATAATGGATTGCTGATAATTTTAGCTACTTATTTCTTTTTCATTAACCTGTACTAACGTTAATGCTATCGTTTATTCGAAAATACTGAATATTTTCAAGAATAATGCAATATATAATTATGTAAATAAATTGATATTTATACTTATCATCTCTCAAAGTAGATCAGGAATAAAATTCCTGACTCTATGAGTTGATACATTTTGACTCTGCAGATTTGCTTGTCAAAAATGTATAGAATTGTACGAATGTTAAATCTGTAGGTATTTGAAATTTTGTTCAGGCACCTTTTTAAGTATCCAGTCTGTTAGCTCCAAATAGTAATCGTATTAGCACCGGCTGACATCACACTAGGTACCCGTATTATTATACATATGCACTGCCTTTGAAAATAGTCCACCGTTGAGCCTAAGTTGAGCAAAATTCAATGATCGCCGTATAGTTTTTGCTTTGGTTATTGTTGCTTTAAGTGTAAGTTCGTGTTAGTATTGGTAATGAATAGCAGTGCAGTCCATTATTGCAGATTTTATATTTTTTTATAAGATGGAAGTGGCTAACGACCATGCAGTCCAACTGATGGAAAGTAGTCACTGTCGACTATGGACGGCGGCACCTCTGTAACACTCATTTCTTTATAATCATAGCAGTGTTAAGAGCTGCAGTGCTGTGGTTTGAAGGGTGTGGTAATGGAGACATGCTTTTCTAAGGCCATCCAGCTTAGTCCTCAAGAGTAACGACGCATCTGTGACCGACCTCAGGTAGGAATCTAATCTTATCTGCGGTTGTTTTCAAATGTTCATGGGCAGCACAGCTGCACAGTCTGCTACTCCTCTATTATAATAAACAATCTTCATTTTTATTTACTGGGCCACCGTATCGTCAGGAATATCGCCAGGAAGTCTTTCATAATTAACGCATGAGGCTACTTTGTAACGTGTGCATAATTTTTTGTTGATTGCAGTCATGCCATTGTGGCCAACATGTTTTATGGTAATGAGTGTTGAATAATCAAGTATACCAAGTTAAATGATTCCCTGCATAACTGCTACAGGTGTTATTAACTAGATTTTGCTCAAGCGTTATTCAGTAATACATGAACTGAAAAGTACCTACTGACGGATTGAGCTTTCGTGATGGATTGATCGAAAGCTATTAGTGTGTATGTATATGGTTAATTTTTTGACGTTGGGTTTGTCTAAATGGTTTGAGTAACATAGAAATTTCTTTCGTTATCAATGAATTTTAAAAACAGTCGGGGTTTTTGTTTTTATAATAATAACTAGTTTAATAACAGTTGAAAACGTAATTTGTTGTAGTTCGCATAGGTTCATCGTATCGGCAACATACAGTAAACTTCGTTTGACACGTAGTTAAATAGGCAAACAATTTAATGTGGTAACAGTTTGGTGATGTGTTGTGGTTAAAATCAAGACCGATCGATGGCGTAACAGAATCGACTCGGTCGTATTAAGTCGGCGATGCCCCGGTATAAAGTGGTTAGAGGCAAAGCTTGCTATATTGTAAATTTGTACATACATGTTGAAGGTGGTACAACCATATGGTTCGATTCCGGCGGCACCACCGCCACACCCATTTCTGCCTCATAACAGCAGTGTTAGGCGCTGCTGTGTTCTGGTTTGAAGGGTCTGGTAAGGGAGACATACTTTTCCGAGGCACTCCAGCTTAGTCCTCAAGGGTAGCGGCGCGTCTGTGGCTGACCTCAGATAGGAATCTAATCTTATCTGGGGTTGGTTACAGATGTCTATGGGCGGCAGTAGCCACTTACCATCAGGTGGACTGCATGCTCGTCTGCTACTTCCATTTTACAAAAAATATAGAGTAAAACTTCCAAACATCACGTTAATTCTTTCAATAAACACGTTTCAGTATCCCTCGTGACGCCGCAGCCGCATGCCGCAGCGACTCTACCATTACAAGAACTTTTTGACACACTCTCTTATATAACTTCGCTACGTGTAGCTGCCTTCATAGTTTCTCTACACACTGAAAATGGGAAATCTATTTGTCCTGTAAAATTGTCACGTTATTACTGTCCCACTGCTGGGCACGGGTCTACTCAGAGTGAGAGGAAGACCATAGTGCACAACATGGTCAAATGCAAATTTGTAAATTCACATTTTTTGTACCTGTAAGTTTCCTCACGATCTTTTCTTTCACCGTTATAGCTAGACATAATAATTAATTTCTGATATGCAACATAGTATGAGCAGTGATAGCGTAGTGGTTGAAACTCGGCCGCTCGATCGAGGGGTCCGAGGTTCAAATCCTAAGCACGCACCTCTGACTTTTCTAAGTTATGTGCGTATTAGTAATTAATTCACTTGCTTTAACGGTGAAGGAAAACATCGTTAAAAAACTTCATACCTGGGAGATTTCTAAAAGAAAATCTCAAATGTATGCAAAGTCTACTATGGTCTAACCCTTCTCCTTCTGACAGGAGGCCCGTGCCCAGCTGTAGGGCAGTAACGGGTTGTTAATGATGATGATGACAATATCTTGTCAGCGAGCGCTGAGAGAAAGAAGATTTACGAAAAAAGGATGCAAGCCATTACGAGAAAAGAGAACAGGGTACTCATATGTAATGTATGAGGCTTCTACGGTTCTGCGTTATGTGCATTATATGCGATAGTACATAAAATACACTTTTATAAAGACTTGTTTAAATATTGCAATACAAAGAGTATGCGTATTTAAGAATTTCATATTAAAAAATAATAATGCGAATGGAAATATATTTTAACCTTGCATGCAGCTTTCATTTGATAATAATACATATTTATTTATTTAAAAAGGGTAGCCAACAAGACAATACATTACACTTACAACTAAGAACTAGATTAGGCTTAAATTAAATGCTGTTTTAATTCCAATTACATATTCCTCTGTTATGCTTCTTTTTATACACTTATTTTCACTGAAAATATATGTGCTATTTAATATAAATTCTTATAGGTAGCTAATTGCAATACATTCTACCACTTGCACTCACTAGTATTTCCAGTAGTTTGGTTTTTAAGTGTTTCCATTCGTAATAGATTCTTCAAACGCTCAAGCGTGTGTCTCTTGGTTCGCGTCGTATCATTTCGTTCAACTTTAAACTTTAGCTTCGTAAAGCCACGAATCAATTGGCACGCCGCGTTAGTATAGGGGTTGTAAAAGTGTTAGGGGTTGAAGCACTCGAGATAGGCTTTGAGCTCATGAGACAGCTGCGGTGGAAATCCGTTTTCGGGTCCACTGACTTAATGACACGCTTGTACCAAGTTCTAAGCTTTGATGTTTTAGATAAAGACATTCCGTGGTTTGCGGTTTTATTTATGTGTTCTACTTACTTTCACATGTTTATATTCGAAGCCCCACCATCATTTTAATGAAATTGAAATTCGAAAGTTACTAAATCCCTAAAACACCATCGGCAAACCTATTCCTACCTTATAACAAGTGTCTTTGTTGAAGAGACTGTTGAAGGCGATATACAATTTTTTGTAGGTGTTTCAACTTAGTCCTCAATGGGTAACAATAAACTAATAGCTTATAGTAACAGTGTTTTTAAGGGTGTAAAAGAGACATTTATCCAAGGCATCATTAGTCCTCAGTGATACAAACAAATCC
Organism: Chioides albofasciatus; assembly: GCA_018248315.1. NCBI lineage: Eukaryota > Metazoa > Arthropoda > Insecta > Lepidoptera > Hesperiidae > Chioides > Chioides albofasciatus. The sequence continues at coordinate 6,247 of DWIJ01000586.1, forward strand.
TAACCAACCGTAGGTAGGACTTTTATCCTATTTAGGGTTGATTTCCGATGCATAAGAACGACAGTGACTTGCCATATTACTAGGACAGGGATGTTCGAGCGACTGTTTGAATATCAAACAAGTAACTCTACAAAAAACTAGTATGATACTGCCATAAGCTGATATAGATGATAGAACTTCTGAATTACTGCTCTTATGAAAATCTCGTACATGCACTCGATTTAGAAAAAGATATCACAAACATTGCGACTTCAAGAAGCGCACTAAACATTTTACGACGTCCTAAACGGATTATCAAAATGTCTGTTCTAGTACAGTAGCGATGTCGACGACCTTTGTATCTAGTTCACTATGATATTCTTAGACATTCCTTCCTAGTAGAGCAAAATGTTTCTCATAACCTATAAGTCACGTCTAGGTCGTTAAACTTAGCAATAATCCTTTGATACTGTTAACTGAACTGTCTTGACGTTTGCTTGAATGTAAACATTTAAACTATTAATATTGGGTACTAAAACGCGCAAACATTGAACCAACACTGCGTCTGTATTTGCGAGCATACACTAAGGTACTGAATAGACTGCTAATTGATTATAATTGTTCCTACGAAGAAGTCTGTCAACTCGCCAAATATTGCCAAATAAACACAATTATTATCATAAATTATCGTGTTAATAAACACATTTTTTGTATTGGCAAGAGGCCAATTTATAGCTTGATTTAAGAAATCACTTCTGGTAAGTCTGCAAAATAAAATTGTTATAAAAATATGTGTGATAAATATGCATAGCGGTTCGCCGTAGTTTTCGAGAAAAAAAATCTTTTAAATTTTAGATATTGTTGAGTAACAAGTCGCTAGATGTCTTTAATCGCTCGAATTGGTTCAATAAAGTTTTATGACTGTTAACGTGTGTGTGTTAGTTTAAAACTTGCCTCCTATGAAAGACTATTGATGTTCGAAGTATTCAACATTATTTTGTATACTGAAAATATTACGATATAAAATTTAGTGGCTTATATCTAAAAATGCTTACAAATGTCGAAAATTAATATTAAACGAGGATTTGTATGAAAAATGATTATTGTGTCTACTTTATCACAATTTTCTTTATGTAAACGAATATTGCAATATTTTATCTTTAATCTAAGGACTTATAACAAGGACTTGAATGTTTACAGTTTCGAAATATTAGTTCAATGATAGCGTACGGAGCCTGTACCGTACATTTTGTTCTGCAAATAACGAATGTCTCAATAAACATACAGCATGTAGGTCATTTGTAGGTAATTTTAAACCGGTATCATTATACCCATGCACGTGCAGAAACGTACACCTATACGGCCTAACCGTTTAAAGTCGTTGTTTTATGTAACGGTATGACATTTTACCCGAATGCCCCAGAAGGAAAGTACCTTATGTTTTTAGAGTTATCTGTATGTATGAAAGTATGCATGTATTAATTAATGGTATGTTTTGTTTTGGTACGTTCTGTATAAGGAATTTGATAAACAGGAGTGTATCTTAGGATTGAATAATGTATAATTGGCAAGTAAGTACTTAATTTTCTAGAAGGTATGCATAAATAATGACTATCAACATCAATTACTTTCACAGTCCCGAATTTTGTCTTCTTTTCTATACTGTAAATATTGCATTAACTATATGACTGAAATATTAAAGCTTCTACTAACTTCATTACTACCATCCTTCACACAAAACCAACAGCATAGCCAAATAACTAGCTTCACTTCACAAAACCTGAACAATCAACACCATACCTATTCAAATAACCGTCGTATAAAACCAAATATCTCGTTTAAAGCATGCAAAACAATTCCCTTAAACGACGTTGAATATTCCACACATCGCGGGGTCGTGAACTGAGGCTGGAGTGTAGAAAGAGTAATGCACTTGCATTTTTCACGCGACTCTATGAGCCTGCACCGTCAGTACCTGCACTGTATCGCCTGATATTCCGTGAAAAGTATTCGCACTTTTTCCAGTGTCATCCTTTCTGGAATTCCATTTTATTTCACTTTGTAGCTTGTCCTAAATTGCTGAATATACGTTTGCTACTTCTATTTTTGAAAAGATACATTTGTTCGCATAACATCGCAGTTCACCTGAGTTACTACCGCCCATGGACAATTTACCTCAACCCATTGTTGTCTCACTGCTGGGTAATGGTCTCCTATTAGAATGGGAGTTAGACCATATTCGAATGTGCTGGCCGAGTGCGAGTTGGTAGACTTGACATAACTTTGGAAATATTCTTTAAGAATGTAATTCTCAGATGTGTATATTTTTTCAAAATGTGTAACTTCATTGTAATAAAAAGTTATAATGCATTCGTACATTTGTAATCAGCCCTCAATAGATTTGGAAAATTTTAAATTAATATCACAAACAGACCTTTTATTTTAAACCACACAAAAGTTATCAATAACAATGCAGTGAGGTTAAAAGTCGCCACCCAAATCTGCTTTGATGATACCGTGCTCGGATCTCTTACTACAATATTCATCAGTAATCACTGTAAATAAATACAACATAGAATAACCGGCAAGATTTGATTTATTTATATAACGCATGCTCTATAAATAAGTACTGGAATATCTGCATTACTATGTATGAAGCCGAAGCCAATTTACTTTTCCTTATAGAGATAGGCGGTTAGTCTTCATTGGAAACTGTCAGTTTCGTTTTACTATTTTTGATGCAGTTCGTATAATACGATAGAAACATGATATTAATAAAAAATTAAAGCTTATTTAAACTTCGGATTGTATCAAACAAAATCTAGACATAACATAACCATTATTGGACAATTAATAAATGAGGTCTCGAAATTAGGTCCAAAGAATTCGTCATCACTTTAATATTAACTAAGTACTTTTTTATATGTTTGTTTTCAAATTTCCATTTGTAATGTTAGGTTATTTATTTTATTACCCTAAGTCACTTAAATTTACATAATATTAATATATTGAACTGTGTAGTCCAGAAATGTTTTATCTAACAACACATGTCTTGGTTCAAATGCACAGGAATTAAACTGTTATGTGAAATAAATTAAAGCCATTTCCCACGAAACGCGGAAACCGATCGTAACAAACAAAATATATTGTTTATATTTAGCTGCATATAAACAAAGTTAGATTTATAGTCGCGGTGGCCCACACCGCTTGGGCTCGAATGAATTACCCCCAAAATATTTGTCTGTGATATCCATGTTGCTGGCGATATGCCAGTGGGATCACTTTCGCGAAACTAGATATGATATTTACGCCTGAAATTCGGTTCACTGTTAACAACTAATTAGTTATAAGTTTAGAGTACTTGGAGAAGGCAAAACTTAGTGAGGCAAAGGCAGTAGTACCACTGGTTATACTATACTTCTGTTAAAGGCATTGTATTGTACTTATGATTATGTTCAGATGCGATGCTTATTTTGACATTGGTTATATTTCTCTCCTAATGTGTATATTTTGGACAGTATTACATATAAATGAATTTTTACGTAAGATCTTTTTGCAAAGGTAACATAATCTGTTTTGACAGGTTTACTAGCCAGTCACGAATATTTGTAATTTATTTCATATTGAAAATTAGTGCTACCTGAAATCTATCACAATATATTACAATGTGATTCAGTGATTAACATAAAACGTCAAATCATGCAAGTCTCATACTTTTTACACAAGATAATCGTCACTTGCGTTCAAAATTATTATCTGACGCCGATAAATTCCCTTTTAGCATAGTACTATCATCCGTAGTCTGTATTTCAAACATGACTCACTTCTACAAACTAGACTCTGTACTCAGGTTATTTCTATACAAGTACAAGCTATGAAACTGGTTTAGTAATGTAATAATTTAGACCTACTTTTACGTCGGAATCAGGAGCCGTAACAATTTATCTGCTGTCAGAAAACTATTTAGTTCTCGTCTGTTTAATTGGCTGGGATTAAATTAGAGCGTATTTCCATTTTGTTAAGCGTTTTATAACATAATCTGAGATGGTTTGTAGAATGATGTGATTAGTTTGCGCAGTAAAATATAAAGTTGGCCGAATAATGAAGATTATTGATGAAGAATATTATTATTTTAATGGTTAATTGTGCATGTAACTGTACGAATCCCATATATTTCGGTTGTTCAGAGAATGCATTCCTGAAGTCCGTGGGTGTCAGTTGGAGATTTTTAAAGATGGGTAAAGCACAATATGCTTGTAACGTTTTAAATTATGAATGTGACTATACCGTAAAGAAAATAAAAACGATACGAATTATGTTCGCAAAAAATGAATGAAAAATATATACAGCAAGTGAGCAGTTATAGCCTAGTGGTTGAAACTCGGCCTCACGATCGAGGGGTCTGAGGTTCAAATCCCAGGAATGCTCCCAAAATTCTACCTTTTGAACTTACTGAAGATAGTCCTTCATACCGATTATTTAACGAAGTTAATAAGAAGCAATTCATAGCGTCTATCTACCTCACTAGAATAACTGCTGCTATCAACAAGTTATCCAAT
>DWIJ01000587.1:0-10777 GCA_018248315.1 Chioides albofasciatus
AGGTTATATTTAAAACGACAAAAAAAGGGATCTGCGTGAAAATTTCGATAATGTAACCCAACAGGCGAAGCCGCGGGTTCTGCTCGTGCTTCTATAAAGAAGCAGGAGTACAGAACCAAAAGTATTTATCGACTTCATAACTTTTAAATATATTTTACCACTTTAGATACAATCAACAATTATTTAGGCAAAAAATGATCGCTAAAATATCAAACTCAACTTACTTGTGCTTACACTTGCCTTTGTCGAAATCCATAAAAAGCAGGTACAGGCGTTATCACAAAGCTGATTTATCTGTAGGTACTATTGTCTCGGATGCACAATCGATCAAACTAAAACTCGTAAAAGGTCCACTTTAGAGGGTAATTCAGTTCTTTTTGTCTCTTTCGAAAATCGCTTTTTTATCTCCGGAGTCGATGGTCGATTTTATCGTGATATAAATTCAGATAATTAAGTGGTGTGACAAAAAAATGGAGGCGCGATATGTTTTCGGCCCGTCGACTTTTATAAACTAGATGGTAATGAATGAAGGGAGATAAGGTGAAGGGATGGGTCCGACGGGGACTCACTGGCCCTTTGTCAATGGACAGTTTTGTGTTTAAACCGTGTGTAGGTTTCAGTGTGGAATGGATCACTGCCTTCCTTTAGTTATCTTCGTGCGATAACTTGATAGCATCTTTCACTCTTTTTACAAGTAATCGATTATTTGGAAATTTTGAGTTATGGTTTTAATTAAAATAGGAAAAACGTGTATTAGGTATTATTCATTTTGTCTTTGTTAAACTATTAGTTTATATAAGATTTGAAAGCATTGATGAAGATATTATATACTGGTGTTATCTAGGTAGAAAATAGTTACATGCATTATATATAAATTGCATCTAAGATATATGTATTTATAATCTCTACAAATGTTTTGCGATCTATCTTTGACTTTTTGGACTGTAAAAATCATCCCAAATGTAAATCTGACTATAAATCGAGCAGTTATAAGAATTTGATTTGTGATTGGCATAGGCCTTATAAGCTAAGCTTAAACTAGATTTACGACAAACCTAAACCCAGACCACACAATACGATTCCAATGATCTCTCATGTATAAATATACAATATTACCTTAGTTGCTAATTAATCCAAAATCTTCGCAGTTAATTAGTGACGTGAAGCAAAGTTTTCAGTTTTCAGTACACGCTCACCTGCTAGCTAACTCTTATCGCGATCTCCAATTATAATTCGTCAGTGAATAGTAAGTGGTACATTTCCACAATCCACACGGCGCAACCCGGATCGCCTCCTTAATATTATAATCTTATTCTAAACACAGAATACATTAAGGAACGATGTCGACCCAACTTGTTACGGGCTGGCGTCATACTCGAGGAATAATTCTTGGGTGCTTCAGATATCACCTATCGGATTTAAGTGAAATTGTGCTGGATTTGTCCCTCAACTGCCAGTACAATACCAAAGTAATTTGCTAATGCATTCAGTATATGTATATGTAGAATATTCTTACTTTGTAAATTTAACATCATAATATTGTTTAATTTTGAGTATTTCGAATCCAATAGTGACTCACTCTCATCTATGAGTCTACGTTTCAGTTTGTTACGTTTGTACTTTAACTTTACCTATATACCTACGCGTTGTCGTACTTACAATCCATCCCTTTCACATAGACACCGTCTTAGATTAAAACCATTATAGTAACGTCGATCTCCTTGTCGTTGAAATCTTTAAACAGCTTTATAATAAAAGGTACCCAAAATATTACTTGCGTACTCTCACGAAATGACTGCGTTTGGCGAAAGTGTAACGTCTACAAATGAGAAAAATAAGTTCAAGCACATTTCTTGAAAAAAAGCCGTATTTCCAAAGGTTAGGCGTGACTGTTTTAACGCATGCATGGACCGCTATTAAACCGTACTAAGTGCACACTCAAGGATGCTTCAAACAAACAATTATCTACGCGCTTTTAGTCACACATCCAATCCTGCCAGAACGCGTCAATGCAAAGACAGTATGCAAACAAGACGCAGATTACTAGGCGGGTATATTTACGCCGACCCGGCTTACGAAGCACAGGTAAACCACGCAGAACAAATACAAGTTCTTAATAAGCTGCCTACAAACGGATCAAACGAGCCCACGCTCTTGAAATGAACGAGGGACTTAGCACGCTCATTCGCACCGGATCGCGATGTACGTAAACGTGTCAAGTCGTTGTTGGTCGGTAAAGTTTGTTATGAACGCGCATGTTTAAAGCAGATGATATGAGTAAACTACGAAATACTACACTAGTTTTAGTGGTTATGTTTATTACAAAACACGTATTAGATGTTACTTACCGAAATGTTAGTCAAATGATGAAAATAAGCTAAATCATATGAGGAAATGGAGAAGTTACCTAAAGCTAGGCATACCAAGAGAAATATAGTTAGTTTTGACAGAAAGGGTGTCTTTTTTAATAATTCGCCACATAGCGTGATATAAAATGCAAAAAATACGTGCGTTATGTTACTGAGCCGACTTGAGTAACCTATTTTCCCAAGAAATAGTCTATGTATAGTGTAATTTTGTTGCAACCAAGGCCATTATAATTTAGAGTGATATTCTTTAGCGATTTCAAAAATATCAAAGTAGCCAAGATGACAATAGAAACAAAAATTTGTTAATCAATTTTATGAAAGTAAATGCTTTGAAAGAATATTCTATGTGGTTCAACTCTAGAAGCACTAGCGCTGCACCTATTTCTGTCTAATAACATGTAAAGCGCTATTAAGTGAAGGGAATGGTGAGGGAGGCATACGAATCCGAGGCGTTTCAACTTAGTACTCAGGGGTAGCAAATTATCTACGACCAGCCCCGAATAAGAATCTTATCTGGGGTTGATCATAGAGGCGCTTGAACGGATCATATTATTGATTTAGCCACTTGCCATTAGATGGATTATATGCCCGTTGCTAGTTGTTCAATGAAATAAAAAAAATGCTTTTTACTTCGAGTTATGCTGTAACAATTTCATTTTCGTAATTTCTTATTTATCATAAGCATTGAAATCACAAGGCATCCTATGGGTGATCAGAATGTTTTTTATATAAGTTTTTCTGCCATAATCAAAAATTATGATGCTTTCCAGCCTAGCCCTTTAGTTTACCATTAATTACCTGCAAACTAAACCATGAGTCTACGTTTTCATTTCTATAATGAGGCGACTATCAGCCTCATTTTCGATGCAATATTGAAAGTGCTCGCATAGTTACCGCCAAAATTCCGTAGCGTCGCCGACAAATGTAGCAAATCCCTGAAACTTGGAAACAGTCATCAACGCAGGTGTCGCAAGTAGTTTGTACGAATGGGATCGATCTGGCAATAACACAGCGCAAGTAGCGCAGTACAAGACACAATCAACGCCACGTGTCCCGTCTCCCACAGGGTCGTGTGACATGTAAATGCATTCCCCCGGGCGCCTTAGAAAGCTCTTACTAGACACCTACCAATCCGATCCGATACAGTTCAGCGGAGTTGGCAAGTTTTGTAGGTACGTTTCGAGATGAATAATTGCTTATCTCTGCTCTAGGATCGCGTGTATGTTCTCTAGTAGCGATCATAGCGATCATAGTCGCATGTGATATTTGTTTTTACATAAAAGAGGCTAACGGTTAACTTCTGAGAATGGTTCCTAAAGAACACTAAAATTGGCCCTATTTTTTAAAGTATCGCTTGTATAAACATACGGTAATAAAATGGCTATTTTGAAACTACATTCACTTCAGTGCTTATTTTATATTCATGAGCGAATATATTGCAGACTACGCCTTGAAAAATCAATGTATACTTTCCAGCTATTAATTGGAAATGACTGTCATAGTTCTACACCGTTTCAGCTATCCCGTTGCTGTTGAAATAATAACGCTGTTTTATCATCCTTGTAATCTGGTAAAGACATCAAGTAACGTAGCGAAGTGGGCAATAAAGGACTGTTAGTTTTTATTAACACAGAATTGCGTGTTTCGTTTGAATAACCAAGAAACACCTTGTTAAATACGGTTTGGAAACGGTTAACCACTATACCTTTGCATATGAAAATCAAACTGAGTGGAGCACGCAAGCTAACAGAGCGAGTACAAATTATTTTGAGTTCTTTTCATTTGTAAACGTGTTATGACTTTGTTTCCATTTAAGCGCAATTAATGACTTTAGCTTGTTTGGTGGACGCAAGAAATGACTGGAGCCTATTATTTGCGGCCAACCAACCGAAGATTAATAGTATTCGAAGTAATAGTAACGTACTTACGTACTTAGTAAGTTTGTTTTCACATTTTTCTGTTTCAATAACTCGTAAAGTGGAAATTATTCTTTTTAACCCAGTTGATATGTTATACTGATGTGGTAGATATTGTAATATAGAAATATAATAGACGAGCAGAACCGAAATTTTCACGTGGGTACCTATTTTTTTCTCGTATTAAATATGGCCTATGTTCAGCAGAAATAACGTAGGATTCTAATGGTGAAAGAATTTTTCACATCCGTCTAGTAGTTTCGGAGCCTATTCAATTCAAACAAACAAACAAACAAACAAAAATCAAATCTTACCTCTTTATAATATTAGTATAGATATTTCAATTACTTACATTTCTAACATTGTCCTCAAGGAATGAGCCGAGGATCTCCTGAAGTTGGCTGAAGGATGGTCGCGCGAGGGGCTTTTGTTCCCAGCAACGCCTCATTACGTCGTATACTTTGTCATCTGCGTACGATGGTTTCTCCAGCCGATGTCTAAGACAGAAATAAAGTTAACGTGATTTAACAATTTTATTGTAATTTCTAAGAATTTGGTGGAGTCATTGTCGTGCATCTAGATAGATAAAATCATGAATAAATAGATTTTACTCGGATATTTTTAAGTATTTGTAGTAAAGGTCACAAAATTTGAAATAAATCACGATGGTTTTTAAACAAGTATGTTGATTTTCTATTTACTAGCCGTAGCCCATGACTAAGTACTTATAATACAAAAATTCAACCCCGATTTTCAAAAAACCTTTCAAACCGATATTGTATTATTTCTAACCAGAAAGCCAGATTCTTCTGTAAAAATGTACTAACCCAGCTTCTAAATATTGAAGCAAATTCTGTGGGCTGATATTCGGGTATGGAGTCTTGGCGAGCGAGAATAACTCCCATAGTACGATTCCGAAAGCCCACACATCGGATTGAGTGGAGAATATTCTGTCAGTCATACATTCCACTGCTAACCATTTAATTGGGAGTGGACTCTGAAATAAAATAATTAGAAACATGTCAATTAAAAAACAATGTGATATAATTCCTTATTCTTATTCCTTATTCTTATTTCCAAATTATTCTATGTCATCTTACTAATATCAATATTATAGCAACTATTAATAGTTGGTTTATTGTGTTTCACAAGTATCTTTCACAAGCCTCAACTATACTTTAAATCTTCTAATACGACGTAAAAGCTGTGATTGGTTGATTTCAAACAAACTGTATGAAGTAAATTGTTCTAGATGTAATTATTAAAGTCAGTAAATATTAATAATACAGCGCTAAATTTTAAACTTGAAATTCTTTTACATACATTTTCTTGCTTTTGGTATTCGTCATTTTTGTAAATGCTTCTCGCCAATCCAAAATCACATATCTTAACAATATTGTCTTCAGCCAATAAAACATTTCGAGCCGCTAAATCGCCATGTAGCACCTGAAAGAGTTCATATATATCATGCAATACTGACATCAACAAACAAAAATAAAGTTTCCAAAGCTGAACAACTATAAGTGATAAACATTTAAGGTTATGTGGTCACTCTCGCAACGTGTTAATCATACCTATCTTAGGTCTTTTTCAACCCATTAATCGTTCCACAGCTGGAAACAGGCCTGCTCTCATGGTAAGAAGGGTTTAGGCCATAGCCCACCGTGCTGGCCAGGTGCAGATTAGTCGACTTTTATCATTTTCTTCGTGGTTTAAGCAACTGCTACTACTACCTACCTTTCCGATAAAATGAAAAGTTTCAAGCAAGCTATCACTGCTTAAATTCAATTACATTTAATTACGGTATCTCGGTGGTAAATATCAACAAAGTGAATATGAAAATTCATACCTTTCTATTAGCTAGGTATTCCATGCCCCTCGCGATTTGGAAGGCCCACGCGAGAAGGTCCCTCGACGTTAGAGGCCTCGGGTTTCGTCCGTCGAAACTGTAATCGCTTTCGTAGTTCGATCGCCACTCCGGCTGAATGTACCCTGTCTCTGACACTGGAATATTATGTAAAATATCATTATTACATCATTAACCACCGGTTGAGGGTGAGGCCATAGTTCATCAACTTTGAATTGGTAGAAATCACATAGTTCTTGCTTTGTAAGTTCTCAGGATTTCCTCTTTAACACATGATACGAATCCCGAAGGATTTTTACTACGTACCTATACGTGTCTATGTATTACATATAAATAACCTTCAAAAAATAAATTAAGAAATACTGAATTTTGGCAGGTGCAATATTTTTTTATGATGCCTGCGTTAACCAGACCATAAATATACCTAGTGTCTGGAAGAATAAAATTGTAAAAAAATTACAAAAAAGAAACGTTACAAACCGTTTCTATTTCTATACAATAAGCATACATGTGATGTGACACTTATGTGTTTTAAAATGTAGACAAGCTGCACTGTTACCAACTGCACTTCACACCAATTAATGTTAAAGATAACACTCCGACAAACTCTATCTAATTGACATTTAATTACTGATATTGAATGTCAATGTATGCGTTCTTACGCTCTTTATTAATAATCAACCTATATAAGGTTTTTCCTACCAAAAATCAATAAGTATTTGAAAATTCCTGCCTAATACAAATCATCAAATTAGAATATTTAGAAGGCAAAAATTGGATGTAGTTTACAGCAGAATACAATAAAATATGTTGTTTACCTTTTCGTGCAGATCTGTTAGTATTTGCCGTGTTCACAAACGTATGATCTGTTTCTTGAGTATGATTAGAACCAAAGTAATCGGAATGCATTCTGTAAAGAAGAAACTGAAAATTAATTAAGGGCTGCAATCACAATTTAGTATGAACAGATAGATAGAATGGATAGTCAATATGCTTCCTCTACATTAAATTTAAAATCTCATCATCACGTTTTTACGACCAGCGTCTATTCAAATGAAGAGCATTTGCCTCAAACTGTTGGCTATTCTAGAAAAAGCAAAATATAGGAATTGACGACCCACGTGGCGGAGTGGTCACCATACCGGTCTGACGCGCAAAGGGTCCCAGGTTCGATTTCCGGCCAGACTCATATGTAAATGATGAATTTACATTTCTGTTTCTGGGTCTTGGTGTTTGTGTACTTGTCTTTTGTGTGACCATGGTACCCACGATACAGGGAATCCTAGTGTGGGGCTGTGAGTGTAGAAAGCGTTTATTTATTTATTTAACTTCCTACCCGCTACTCCCACTGCTGCAAGAGAAAGCCTTGTTGACTCTGCCGAAGTTCTTCTCCTTGTTGTCTGTGAGTTGATCGATGAAAACCTCGCGGTGACGTTGCATGTAGTTGTGGATGTTCCCAAATTTACAGTACTCTACTATCACGATCAATTCTCCTGGAAAGAAGTGAATGGTTCCAGTACAGTAAAAATCCTTAACTAATATAGCAAATAGAATAGCCATAAAAGCTACTTAAGACATGTTTCATTGATACTATTCCATTCTATTCTGGGAAGAATGTGATCTAAAACTTTATAGGCAAACTACGTGACGTGTGAGGTCAGAGGACGCCCGTCAGGAAAGAAGTTCCCGTGGTGACACGACCACGCCAATAGACATTCTGACCCTCCGTAAAAACTAAATAATATTATTGAAATTGAATTTAGTTGAAAAATTTAAAATCAAATTGATGACTATGTCGTCAGTAACAAACAAAAACTAACATAAAGTAATATGATTGTGTTAACATAATTGAAATGAAAGCATTAAATACCTACATATTATTTAAACCACGATAATGTTTCCCAGAAAACAACTTGTCGTACTTTACACATAATAATGATAAGTTTATATAACAGTGTATATTTGTTTATTTTGACCTAACGATAATATTAACACACATTTTAGGTCCAAAGTTAACAGTAGATACTAATAAAATGTTCTTTAATCATTAAACACATTTCCGATCAATCACCATTCTACTAAAATATATTATGTCTCCAAAATGTTGGATTATTTTAACAAATTTAATGAAAAAGCGTGTGTATGGTTGTGCACGCAAATATCATCAAATATGAAATTACTTATACTTTGACATAATTAATAAAATAAAATTATGTATGTATCACATTGGCGCTGGCATCTTTGTCTCGGGTTAAAAATCCAATCGCTTGAAAAAGTAGCTTGGAAAATTGCACGCTGTGCCAATTTTGTCGATTTATACTTACGTTTTGCAACTTTTTTCGTGCAAGCTCCGAGCAAGTTGACTATATTGACGTGCTTGCCAAGATGTACCATAATTTTTAATTCTGTCGCTAAGGCTTTTATGTACATATTGTCAGCGTCCTTTTTGACAGTTTTGACAGCAACGGGTGTTGTTTCTTCAGCATTGATGATACCCCTAGCCTCAGCTTTGTATACAACACCAAAGGCTCCCGCGCCCAGTTGTTTACCTGAAAATTTATTAGAGCAAGTCTTTTAAAGTTTGATATTAGTTTATTATTGTAATCATGTGGAATACCTTTTCTAAATATTATTACAAAAAAATAACTTTGTTCAGAAAAACACAATTTATTGTGTGATTGTTTGGTGACAAGTAATTGTATATTCTAAACAATTTTGCATGACGTCAATTACCAGTTTTTTCTGCTTAAGACTTCTCTATTGATATTCGTGTAGGTCATGATTTTTGACCTCTCTATTCAATTTACTTATGTTATCATCGACAGTATTCAACGCATAACATCAGGTATACGTATGCCTATGACAGTAGACAACAAATAACATATAGTATAGTTATTTCTACTTTAATTTCTATAGAAACTAAGTAAAAAATAATCATACATACCCCAAATAAGTTTCTCTGGGGGAAACTCAAACTTATCATTGTAGGGTAACAACTCCGCTTGCTCGTCGATACCTAACTCAGGGTTTAAGGATTTTGTGACCCCTTCATTGAAGTAGAGAAGACCGGCCTTAGCCAGCTCCTTCCTAAACTGTTTCTCCTTGCGTATCTTCCAAACTAAGTATGCCACAATAATGCCCAGTACACACGCTAGTGCTCCACAAATACGGAAATAGATTGACATATAAGTTGTTTTTTCTGAAAGAAGACATTTTCAATTTATTATGGTGAATTTCCACGGGGCGTGGTATTACGGTTGATATTATAATTGTTATATCAATCCTATCAACGCACCATGGTACGAGTATCGTTTATAGAAGCTTAGACACGTACCTACATCGGATGTGTCACGAGTTGATAACTTCAAAGTGCAGTCCAACTTGTCACTTTGCATCTCTTTGACTTTATATTTTAGAATTCTCGAGATCAACAGACCGTTAAGACTCTTGGTACAACTGTACCGATGATTGTACGTAGTTGTCTGCCGTGCATGCCAATCCACAGAATCGCACATAGTGGGAAATCACCATTAGAATTACAGGACATTTTCTAATTTTAGAATTGCATGCGTGCGATTTCTTAAAAACGATTTCACTTCCATTTGATCACATAACATCAAATTGAATGCATAAGCCTTTTGCTTTTTTACAAAAATCATAGGTCTACCACTCGTAAAACGCCAATAATGAACATTATTGGAACTTTAAACATTCATGTACCTTCAATTAGCAGATTAAAAGCCCGTGTTTTGTTTTCATCGCCGCTATTAACTCTGCACTCGTATTTTCCCTTATACTCCTCCAACATTTTCTGAATGATAACAGATGAGTTGACGTACGTGTGGTCGGTGTATTCGGTGGCAATGGTCACTTCACTGTCATTCAGCAGGACTCCATTCTATAATTATAAACAAAAATTGCTTGTGGCTACTTATACTACTTATGCACATAAGTAGTTATGCTTATTAGACAAAATGAATATAACATTTTTTTTGCTCCGAAATAAATAATAGAGTACACGGCCAATACAGAAACTTAAATAAATGTAAATAATTTATGTGTTACATCAGCGTACGCAAATTCGTTCCACGCTCAAAAATCTTTTAAATGTGCCAAAAGACGTATAACTTTAAAAACTGGAACGATAGGTACCAAATGTATGCCTAAAGGAAAATGATTTACTATATAGAATTGAACCAAAACCATAAGCTTCCATATAACAATTAGTAAATCAATATTTCTCAATTCTTGTATTGGTTTTAAATAAGGAAAAAGTAATCAGTTTTCGGAAATAAAGCGCAACGTGCGGTAAGTCCATATTGTTCTAATTCACTTATTAATGACACAGGAAATATCAAAACATATACGTTATTCTCATGTAATGATCAGCTTTTTATAAATATACAAATATTAAAAAGTGTATTGTATTGAAGTTGTGTATATTATAATTGTTATCATATTTCCGTCGTGTATGTCATACTTGCGGCGAATCAACGCAATTGTTGATTGAAGACAAATATACACTGATTTCAATATTTAATTAAGGACGATTTTAATTGCTACAAACAATAGCACTAGTAAACATTTAATGAGGACTCAGCCAACACATTAGTTAAGGAATAATC
>DWIJ01000588.1:0-10775 GCA_018248315.1 Chioides albofasciatus
AAAAATAGCAATCGATGAGGAATTTCACTTTCCCGGAAGGCACGTCTGTCATTCGTTACCGAAATGTATTGCGTGTTCGTGCGATATGCGCGTGCGCATCAGCTCCTACGGAAGCCGAAGGCGAACGATTAATCTGCAAATTCGCAATTTCAAATTTAGAATCGCTCAAAATTTAATAGTAATCGAGAAAGTTACGTGATAAACTGAATTATCTACCATTTTGGTGTTATTTTGTATAAGTCAAAATGAAGCTTAAAATACAAATAATTGCAAAAATTAAAGGAACCGTGGGATTGAAAGAAGATTAAGTTTGCACTCTTTGTGTTTCGACTTCGGAGGAACCACCGTTACACTAAATTCTGTTTAAAAACAACATTGCTAAACGAACCTTTATATCGGTTTAAAGAATGTGGTATGAAACACTTATACGAGGTTTTCGAACTCTGACTTCTTCTCTATCCTAGATTCATTGCAGTGGCTCATGAGCCACTGCAATGAATGCAATGAGCCAGGCAGTGGCCACTTACCATTAGATACCTGTTTTCTCGAGTGGCGACCACATTTTAGAAAAAGCGATCATCCCCTAACCAAATGTTCTGATGAACTAAAAGTCATCGGAATTAGAAGGCACAGGATCCGTTGTGGTAGCGCTAATCAGGAAAGGCTCACGTCCAGCAGGGGCCCAGAAAAGCTTGTTGGATGGATAAAGTTTAGATATCTCGACATTTGACTACCTTTATAATACCTACCAATTACCAATTGATTTCTTGGGAAGACATGTATTTTTAATTAACCTTAACCGTCCTTTGTACAAATGCTATTGACTCTTTTACTGTAAGAAGTATCATGATATTTCTAAAAATAAGATATAATAACATAAAGTTTGTGCAGGGTAAAAGCAATCTTATAACTTTTAATGTTGGATAGCTAATAATATCTCCTAGACAGGACGCTCGCAGACAGACAATGTTCTACTAAATGCCACTTCGGAGTAACGTGTGCATTGGCTGATTAGTTTTCTGCAGTATTTTTAGTTTTAATAATACCATTATTTTTAGAAGTATTTTATTTAGAGAACTAAAAGTTATGGATTTTGGATTGTTGAAATGTAATATTTGCAAAAGGCCTAGGCAAGACAAGGCCGAACTGGAGAATGAAAATTCTGGACCAGACTAAGGCCTCTCTTATAGCTGTAGCGCCTTAAATGATGATGATTATTTGCCTAGTACTTATTGAATATTAAATGATCATATAAATATTTTTGTTATTTCCTCTGACAAATTTTAGCCCATGTGAATAATGTAATGATGAATGCTGCTATAGACTTTGCATCTTCAGTTTATCAAAGAGCATGGATTGGAGTGCGTTTGCCAAATTTAACAATTTACTCCAAAATATTTAATTGCTTTTACGTAACGGCATCCGTTTTAGCCAATTTACTAAGGAAATATTTACGTAAATACCTTCATACTTGCTACTCTACGTAGAAAAATATTCCAAGTCTCTTATATTCTCGCATACATTTTCGGACATATCCTGTCTATCGTCATCAAAAAAATAATAATTCTAAAAAAAATTTATAATGTTTATGTTGCAAATTTACATTGTCATGATGTACATTACACTCTCATGATCAATTTGAGCTGCAGTGTCGGCAGATAACCGGAACGTTCCTACAGCCGTTTCATCGATACTTTCTGCGCATTTATAACCCGATATACACTGAGAACATCGATTGAAACCGTTTCGGTACTTTACGACTTTATTTCTGGCCAGCGTGTTTTCTTTGACTACGTCAGTTAGCTTGGGACGGAGCATTCGGCGTGTATCGGATAAATATTAATAAAGCGGCCGGCCTCGTTTCTGGGAACTTGGGAAGATCTTATTATAACCGCAATAGCACCTATAATTAGCAGCATCCAAATTACTCGGCGTGTAGGTACGTTGCGCCAGATCGATGTTACGTGTCGGCTACTCGAATCGAATTTAGCGATTCGAATCGATATTCAACGGACCTTCCGTGCAATTTGCGTTATTATCCTTTTGTGGGGTCGTTTATACTCCAATAAAATCAATTTTCATAATGAATGCTGTTATAAATGTTTATTAAGTTATGTCACTCATAAAGGTTACGTATGAACTCTTCAGTCTAAATGTTTTCTTAAAGAACTGACGTAGACATTAATATTGCACATACAGATCTTTTTTTTGCGTAAAAAAATGAAATGCTTCGTATCGTATAGTATGTTTCTCTTACACTCTTCAAACCAGAACAGCAGCTATTAACATTATTGTTATAAGGCAGAAAAAGGCATGACAGTGATGGCATAGAGTCTGACTACAGAGGGTTCTACCTACAATCTCCAACTTACAATTACATTAGTATTGGGAGCTAAAACACATTTAAAACAATCTCAAAAATTTTATACCAATCCAAGAAGCACTTAGAGAGATATTAAAGAGTTACAAATAGTTATTTACAATTCATAATCAGTCAGCTACTTTAATTTATTTACACGTCTATATAGCAACAATGCGTTAAAACGATCCACATCAAATTTTCGCACTTTATCCTTAAGTCATCCCAAAGTGATCACGCCAAAAACAAAAGAATGAGTCAGAGGAGGCAACGACCGACGCACCAGGGTGATCTTTCGAAATTCCCGAATAATTGTCGACTCGTAAGGTGGCGACGAAAATAACACACGAGACGACCCGAGTCGTTCCCCCTCAAACAAATTAATTTTATTTATATGTATTGATGAATTTACCTACTTGGTACGCTCGTTTATGAATGTGTTTACGCAACCACTAGGTTGGAACTAGGCCAGAATAGATCCTTTATAAAACTCTATTAAAGTACATTATTGGACTGAATATTCTTGTTTGGTTACGCTTATTACTTATAAAGCTTGCTATTTTAGTCGTATTTTCAACTCAGTAAATAGCAAACTAATGTCTTTTTTTAAAACTTGTATGAATGTGCATTAGTAAGTATAAACGATTTATCGTTTCAAACTATTTAGATCTATAAGGTTTTATCTTCAATGTAATATTGAAGATAAATTATATTTATACAGATATAAGACTCTATCATCCATGGTCATCTATAATCAAGCCCAAATAGGATAGTAGAGATGGCCTCAGACTCATCTATCCCTAAGGACTAAGTTAGAATCCTGTAAGTTGCTTTAACACACTCTTCAAAGAACACAGCAAGGTCTAATAGTGTCCGAAGAAAAAGAATAGGTGTGACAGTTATGTGGAACAAATAATAATCCCTATGGGCTTACTTACCTTGCTTTAATCCTTTTCATTCTCATTTTTTAAAATAAAAGAAGGAAATGAGCACGCAATAATCTGCATCTGATGGTAAATGCCTACTGTGGCCCTTGCGCATCAATAAACAACCTTAGATAATATGAGAGTCCAGCCTGAAGTTGGTCAAAGATTTAGTGCTATCCGTTTGGACATGCCTCGGATAGTTTATATCTTCTTCAAACCAGAACTCAGCACCTTAACATTGCTGTTATTAAGCTGTGATAGGTGTGGAGGTGCCCGCGGAGTCACAAAGGGGTTTACCACCTTCCAAATTTGAATGTACTCGTATCTACAATACAATGGAACCATAATACTGAATTACTAAATCTCTTCAATAACCGTCGTGCAATTTTGGCGTGACACGAGAACAGACGCGACCCCTTGCTCGACCCCTTTACGATTGTACTATTAGAAAATAGATAAATATATAGAAGAACAGCAGAATAGATAGAAATTTAAGTTAACTTCTATTGAAAGGATTACCGTTAAACGATTAGTATTTTATGTAAATTGCACAGAAATAGATTCAATTGCATTGCAGGCAAGTGTTTTTAATTGATGAAAATCTATTAATTTCCCAAACACTTCGTTGCCTTTAATCTGACCGTGTTGCAACTTGTACCTTTTAGTGTCCTAACACTATTTTGCAACACAAAAATTTTGCAACCCGAAACGCAAAGCAATTCTTTGCAATGTTAACAAAAGTCTATGCAGATATACAAATAAGTATATCAGATAAAATCAATGTTGCTCCGTTGATCGGATATCTGAATTTTTATCAAATGGGCACGGCTGCCTTTTAAGAATATGTGGCATAAGGCGTTTTCGCAATAAATATGAAAGTATAATGTCGCGGAGGATGATGCCACTTTGAATGCTAAACCCGTACTGAACTACAAACATAGGCCACTGGTAGGGACGCCACTTCGAGGAAAATGCTAATCTTACTTGTAAGTAGATAATAATCAATCTTAAAAAAATGTTTACCACAGTTTTGATATTTGAAGATATAGGTAGGCAAAAATTTGTAAATTTCGAATTTTCTTTGCCAAAAATGTGATAGATTGTTATTGACGGGCTGTAGTCAAAGGATAGAAACATGAGGTGGAACAAAATATTTTTTTACGTGTCAGAGTGTAGTCAAGCTCTCTAGAAAGAAGTACTGGCGACACAGCAGCCAACGTCGCTGTCACTTATTGTAACATTATACCTATTGAATGTTACAATAGGTAAAAAAATGCCACTGAGAAAAATTGAAAGCTATACTTTGTTAGGTAACCTTAATCAGCCTATAATGTTTTTCATCGTTTTACATAACACAATAGTATTGCATCATTAATTCAAAAACCTTTATTCGACTACGGTAACATTGATTGTTACACCACAAGTGGTATGATCGTAGCCCTAATAAAATCCTAAAATATCTGTTTTTAATTCAATTAATGTTGCTAAAGTTACCTAGATACCTCATTAAGGAAGTGAATAAGCTATTAAAAATACTAACTTCCTCTATCCCAGGTACACTGCGTAATCGTTTGACGTATTCTAAAAATAGCAGTTTATCAATTCAATCGGTTTTTTTTTTACTTTTTGTTACAAAAATTTGGTTTTGCTGCCAACCCTGGCCACTGCGGGAGGCAGATGTGGGTAGGGAGGTGGGACACACAGACAAACCGTGGGAAAAGCTCGGATATACGGCGCGAACAGTAACATAAAGTGAGCCCTTTGTTACCCGATGCCAATTCTTTCGCACTTTTGTTACCAGCATTGCATATCTATAAAAAAATGAAGACACTTGTATTTAAGTTTGTATGCAATTGTATATACGATAACACAATTTTCGCAATAAAACTATAAGCAGTTCATATGTAACCCGCGTCGCTTAATTTTTAATCACATCACGGCGAATACAGTTGCTCTCGAGGCAGATATTCATTAGGATAATGATATTCGCGAATTACTACGTGTTTATGCCCACAATGCTACGTCGTAGTGTGTCCGAATCGAGGTTACACACAAACACAGAAAGCGGTACGAGTTCACGTGGCAACAACGATCACGTAGTTACTGTATAACCTGTCCAGGTAAACTTGAGCTCCAAATGACCATCTTAATGCCCCGGATACATCGTAATTTGTAGCGTTGTGAACGGGGGAGGAGTTCAACGTGTGCTGGTCGATGAACCGTGCGGCAGACGTCATTCGCACACATCGGTGCTGCCCTCACACTACGCTGCATGACCGTGGCATTCCATCGGTATCCACACGTACAAGCGCACAGCGCACCTTATTAAAACGAGACGCGAATCGACAACTTATCGGGCAATTAGTCGCGGCCGATGTCAGAAGCGACGTGAAGCGGAATCTTGTTTGAATTACATTGACTCTCAGTACTTACCTTGCCATCAGATTTTGAATAAAATTGCTGACTACATTAAACGTTATTGTACTAAATTTGATATACATTTGCTTATAGCGCCGACCTACATTATTACTACGAAATTCCGCATTGACGATACGTATTAGATTGCTAAAGTGGAAAACCTTGCCCACTTGTGGGATTTTATACTTAATGCTATGCAAAGTATTGCCTTGGCCATATTACGCCATATATTGGGAACGCGAACTACCTATCTATTCATAGAGAGATAATATATCGGTATACAAAACATTAAGTTCATAAATAAAACACTTATAGTAAAAGTGTTGTATGGAATTCAAGCATGCATATTAGACAATGGCGTAACAATAGGGTGGCAAGGCTGGCAAAATTCCAGACGCAAAGTCCCGGTAGAAAGTTTAACTTAATAGTAATTACGTAGTCTGAAGTTACTTTTAAGGACCTCAGATGAATCAAAATTAAAAACTTTCATGTATGGATACACGCCCTTAATTAGATTTAGAACTACTAATTCTTTTCGGCATCCAAGAATTAGCAAAAATGAGTTTTTGTGTTGTGGTCATTGAAATCCGTTCTACTTATGTCAAAGTATATAATTATGTCAAAGTGTATATGTCAAAGTTTTACTGTCCCACTAATAGGCAAAGGTATCATTTCAGAACGAATAAGAGACCATATATCGCAACGCTACCAAAGCGGATTGATCATTAATGAATTAATTAATTTCAAAATTTCAGAAGCGCCTGCCCAGGATTCTAATTTTCAACCTTCGATTTCATAGTATTGGCAAATTATTTAGGTGGCTGCTTAATCTGCTCAATTTCACCGGGTTTTTTAGCGAGCCTAAAGCCCAACCGGGGCAAGAAGACTGTAGGCTGGAAGGGAGGGACAGTTTTGGACCGTCGCTGGTTTCCTAGACCGTCCACCTTTGCTGGTGGGAGGGAAGGTTGCAGACCCAGCTACTGCCGGAATGCTACCCATCCGCCTGTTGTAATGATATAGGGATTACGGCTGACCCAAGGGCACCTTCTATGAGGTGCGGACCTCGGCTTAGGTCAGTTATGCCAATGTGGGGCACTGTGAAGACACGACCGAACACTCGGGGATACCTTGTGCTGTTCATGCTATAATGGGGTTCTGGGGAAAAACAGTAGTGTTAAGAAAGTGGTAAGAGAGAGATACTTTTCTGAGAAATTCTACCTTAGTTCTCAGGGGCAACGGCGCACGTGTGACCGATCAAAGATCTTGTTTTGTCTGGGATTGATACTAGCTACTTCTATTGTATATAAAAAAGACCAGCAATGTAAGTAAATATAAGAAAAAGCAAACGTCAATGTAAACCGCATATTTATAAACAATCAAACAGGTTTGAGAGGTGTCGCATCGACGCAAGACCTGCCGGCACGCGCGAACGCTCCTAGTGCTGATAGCGTGCTAAATGTTAATATATTCGCAACATATGAATTACTGGAATATGTAGAATTTTATGCCGTTTTACACAATGGAGATGCTAGCTTACGGTTGTAAGGCGACCGTCTTAGAGCACAGGCTGCAGATAGAACCTGTTCTATTCGTAGATGGAATCGGTTCATTTAATACTTCCATTACAATTTTTTTTAATACTGTACATCAGCTAATCAACAACCAATTACTGTCCCACGGCTGTTCATGGGTCTCCTCTCAGAAGAGGAAGAATTAGGCCATAGTCCACCGCACTAGCCAAATGCGTATTGGTAGACTTCACATACTTTTGAGATTTTTATTTTTTGTAAATCTCTCACATGTACAGGATCCCTTACGACGTTTTCCTTCACCGTTAAAGCAAATGATAATTAATTCCTTATAATCAGAGGTGCCTGGGATTTGAATCTCGGACCCCTCGATCGAGAAGCCGAGTTTCAACCACTGGGCTACCACTGCTCACCAGTTCATCGGATTGTGACTACTGCCGCCCATAAACATCTGCAATCAACCCCAATAACCCCATAAGATTCCTACCTGAGGCCACAGGTGCTCTCCCTGAGGACTAAGCTAGAACGCTTTACTTTAACTTTATTTCAGCTCTGTGTATGGAGTTATAATTGTAAGTGATGAAAATAGTAAAAGGGTATGTTTACCTGATAGATATGAACTTGGAATTACCAAAACTTACTAACAATTGTTCAAGATTTACTAATAATCAAACAAAACCAAGCCCAAAATGAAGCAATGGACCCCATTTCAAGCATAGCAAACAAGATAAACGCTTCTAATATTTACATGCGAAGATCAAAACTAATCTAATTACGCCAGATTCATCCGGTTTAACTTGAACCTACCGTTTTCATAGATTCTAACAGATTGCAAATCAAACAAGCTGTAAACTGAGATGTGGTATTTCTATTAGTAATCTATCTCATTCCTCGATGTATCATGAATTCCATTTTATATTAAAGGTGGTATAACCAGCATGATGCGATAGAACAAGTGGCTCCGTCAATGCTTTTCGCAAGATTTTTTTTATAATATAGAAGTAGCAGTAGAGCATGTAATCCATCTGATGGTAATTGGCTACTAGCTCACTATCATCTGTTATCGACCTCAGATAAGATTCCTACTTGAAGTCGGGTACAGATGCGCCGCTACACCTGAGTCCTAAGTTAGAAGTAGCATCGGATGCATCGGAGAAGTATGTCTCCCTCGCCACACCCTTCACACCAGAACACAGCAGTGCTTTACACTGGTATCATTAGGTAGAAATAAGTGTGAAGGTAGCGCCGCCGGAGTGGAATCATAGAAGGTTTTACAACCTTTACAAAGGAGGTAGTGCCGGTGGTGGACATGTGTGGATGCCTGGTAACTTACATAATATGATGCAACGTTCTTAATCCTTAGAATATCTCATTTAAAACCGCCTTCCGGTAGAACCTGTTCTATTAAGAGTTGGCCACGGGTATCCATGTGCAGCAGTATTCAACAAGTTGAAAGCCATTTTTTAAATAGTGTAAATGTTCAAACAAACTTCTCAGCCCCTCCGTAAATTCTTAGCTGAATAATGTGTAGATTAACAAATTATAGACCATCCGCTACTTGTCCACTGAGTATCAGATAGACTGCACGCTCGCAACATTTGCATACGAATATCATAAGTTAAAAGTTCGTATTAAGTTATAAATAAGGAACTATGTAATTTCGCTGTCATCGTAATTCAATTAAAGTCTATTCATAAAAAAATAAACTATCAAATCTTCCATTTATGGTCGTACGCATACCTAATAGGTGTTGAAGAAAGAGATCATCTTAAGTATTCCTGTACGCTATTATGCAAACTTTATGGTTTTTGCTTTCAATAAACAACAATTTATTTGTTATTTTATGTGGACCACCTACAGATTAAATAGAATCTAATCTGTAATTCTATTTAAACGAGGCGATACGTTTCAGAGCATTCACCATAAATTTACCCAAGAATAATGAATGTCTTTATAAGTGGCAATAAATAAATTATTTAAATTGTTGCAAATATTGCACGTTAATTATGCGCTTGTTAGCTCAAACAGAGATCGGAAGCCATAGCTTGTTAGTATTGGCGCCTAGTAATAAAACCAATAAATTATGTTAATTGATATTTATGTCATAAACCTCGCTTATAATAGTCATAACTCGAATACGAATACATTTATGATAATAATCATATTATTATGTGTATTCATAATTGGTTTTAATAAATTATTCCAAATGCGGAAAGTTACTGTGTCTGTCAGTGTCAACTTGACTACGTTAATATATTTACAGGTAGCTGATATTATGTGATCACAAATTTGGCCCACTACTATCCAGTGACAATAATTGAGGGTGGTAGAACCCTTTGTGGTTCGACTCCGAAGGCACATCCGCCATACTTATTTCTTAAGCGCTGCTGTATTCTAGATTAAAGAGTGCGGTAAAGAAGTCATACTTTTCCGAAGCATTCCAGCTTATTACACAGCGGTAGCGGCGCATCAGTCACCGACCTTAAGTAGGAAACTAATTTAATCTGGAGTTGATCACAGATACAGATACATGAGGTTTCTTCTACTCCTGTCATAGCAAATAGAATATAGATGTAGTGTTTGTTACCTTTCAAAAACAAGTTGTAATGCCTTATCAATAATCTATCTATCTAATGTGATGCTTACCAAAGATCGATATTTGACAATTTATTCTTACTAGAAATTTCGATCTTTGATAGGTGAAAATTGGATAGATTGAATATTGATAATGAGCGTTCACTTGCGTAGGTCTGTTTATGAGTGATTGTGTAAAAAATGCTGTCATTTGAACTTATGTAACAGTAAAAAGTCAAAAAGAAACTTGCTCAGTTATAGTTTATGTAAGTAACATACAAGAACCCATTAATTACTTTAATGATTGCAGAAGACTGATGTTTTAATAGTATATTGCTATACATATTCCATGGGGAGCTTCAACCCTTGTCAATCAAGTCCTAACAGTCCAGGAAGTTGGCAGCCATGAGCAGCTCGAGCGCAATCTCCGGAGCGATGGGGAACTCCGGGATCTCTGTGGAGGAGTTTGTGTAACGCACCTTGTATGTGAAGTACATGCACACCTTCTGCAGGACGTGGGATCTGGAACAAGTTATTATTTTATAAGAATATCTATACTAATATTATGAATTGATTTTTTTGTTTGTTTGAATTGAATGGGCTCCAAAACTACTGGAACGATTTGAAAAATTCTTTTACCATAAGAATCCTACAGTATCCCTGATGAACATAGGCTATATTTAATACGAGAAAAAAATAGGGAACCGCGTGAAAATTTCGATAATGTACCACAATGGGTGAAGCCCTTCTTTTTTCTAAATTCGACCACACAAATAGCCTTTGTTTGTTTCTACATATTATTATAAATCTTATCTCAGTTCATTCACTCATTAAGACGATTTTAGCTAATTCTTTTGAAAGTTCACTGTGTACCATATACTGCGTTAAGTAGGACTACTTTACAAATAATAAAATATTTTAGTTACCATGGCATAATTTTAATTCCCAATTATGGCATAAGACTGCATT
>DWIJ01000589.1:0-10775 GCA_018248315.1 Chioides albofasciatus
ACAATTAATAGTTGTTTCTATACAAAATATATTTAAATAGTATAAAGCATAACATTAATTTTCTATAGTAGCATGAACCTATAAGACCCTAAGCCTGCGGGGACTATTTGTAGCGATGATGCAGCACGTCCGCATCGATACAGTGGTGAAGTGATCACTAGTTGTGTACCTTCGACCACATAAACCAGGATTAAGTCACGATACAAACGCGATTTAATAACCTGAAATAATTACAGATGTAAGATAAACACCGTTGGCCGCACGTTTGCATCGATACAGACGCGATGCAGTAGTGCGTTGCAAATGCGACTAACATGCGTTAGTAGCGATACTGTCGCGATACAAACGCTAAAAGCATCGCTACAAAAAGTCGTCGTGGTCGAGGGGCCTAAGTATCTTTACGTCAAATCAAAACTCAAGAACTTAGTGTAAACTATTTTTTATTTGTGACTTAGAAGCAGTTTTAAAATTTACAATTATTCCATTTATTAATAAAGTTCTCTTTATTGTAAAATTTTGTGTTTTAATGTTCCTTATATGTACAGTATTTTAAAATGATGACTTAAGTTATGAAATAGTAACATTAAAAATATTATTTTTTGAGACATCTGAAAAAAATATTGTTACCCAATTATAAATAAATCAACCGTAAAGATAGGCAATAAATACTTATGTAAGATTTGTACATTTTTAAGCTATATAAAACGACATGTGATTTTACATTATGTGGCACTATCGAAACTATCGAAGTATAACTTATTCATGAGGTCTCTTTTTTAAATACGCCCACATAAACTGCTGACGTGCGGGCATGTACACACATACTTTTATTTTTGTTCTTTACTATGTTATAAAAAAAACTGTAATTAGTATTTTAAACTGAACGTTATAATTATTTTAAGCATAAGTGATAGATTCCCAATGTGAAACGAATATAACCAAAAAATAAGGTAAAAAAAGTAAACAGTGTAATGGTATTACAGTATATCATAGACAACAGGGTAACATAGACACGAATTACATTTCAACGGAAATACATAAACAGCTGGAAGTCACAGACTATATTGAAATATAATTTACTTTTGCTTGTTACAGTAGATGTTTCTGTTTTAAATGCTATTGAATGACGAAGTGACTTGATAATTCTACTGTTGTACAGCGCAAGTTTACAAAACAATACACAGTACGTATGCCGTGACCGGTTACTTCGATAACGTGTCAACGGCTAATACAAATTCTGCTTCGTTTATTATCGCTTCTTATATTACGTCGGCACTATTTTGTATTACAATTTATACTTTAATAACTCTCTTTGTTATACGTATTTTATTGTGCTACTTGTGACCACTGAAAAGTTGCTAGTTTTTTTCATTTTGCTCCACAGTTAACAGTAGGAACGTAAACAACAAAATAAAAGGTAAGAACTAATGAATTATTTATTTTCAAAGTGTAATAAAAATCGTAACTGCTTTTTTTAAATGGATACTTGAACTGTATGTGGTTACCATAAGTTAAAACTTATAGTTTAGCAGTAATTACAAAAAAACTGTAAAATACAATGGTACTTAGTGATAAAGTTTTTTAGCAAACAATTAATTAATTGAATATTTCTCAACAGAGGATGGCGTGGACTGGGTACCAGAAGTTTTTAGCTCTTGTGATGGTCATAACTGGTTCCATCAACACCTTGAGCACCAAATGGGCGGACAAGATCAAATCCACTAACTCTGCGGGAGAAGAAACATATTTTGAGCACCCATTCTTACAGGTAACATGAACTTGTTTTTTTTTATAATATAGGAGTAGCAGATGAGCATGCAGCCCCATAGAGGTCTGTCAGCAACCCCAAATAAGATCGGCTTCCTACCCGAGGTAGGACACAGATGTGCCATTACCCCAAAGGTCTGAGCTGGAATGCCTCAGAAAAGCATGTCTCTCTTACCACACTCTTTAAACCAGAACAAAGCAGCATGTAATGTAATGCTACTATTAGACAGAAATAGGTGTGGAGGATGGTGATACTGGAGTCTGACCAAGGTATAGGTATAAGGATCTGTCTGTTGTTCTTACCTTTCTCACCTTTTTTTTTTAATTTCCCATTCTTTTTGGAAATTTAGAATGAAAAGAATATGGATACACTTCATTACAATTTAAATATAATTTCCAAATTGAATGAAACCATGAAATATTTATGACCTTGTAATATTTAAACTCTTTCAAAGATTAGCATAATTATCATGATTGTGATTAACTGTCATACAGTCAACTTACTCAGATGACGCCCTATTTTGAGGTGAAATACATTTTGCTAACACGTGTGGTGGTGTATAATTTTATTTTTGTATGCTCACTGTACGCTATGTAGGAGGGACGATGATGCATACTGCATCGTAAAAAAATATATTATAATTTATGGTGGTAGAGGATTTTTGCGAAGTAGTTTTTATCCTAACTTTGTGTTGTACTTAGTCATCAGCTATGTTCCTCGGGGAGATACTCTGCCTCCTGACATTCAAGATCATATACTTCAAGACAAGAAACAGTGGTGGCCATGCCCTCGTCCAGGGCACCCAAGACTTCAATCCATTCATACTGATGCCAGCTGCAATGTTTGACTTGGTAAGTAATACATGATACTGATATTAACATAACATTTATGCAGTGGTACCCGAGAGGTAGAAAATCAGCCTCGAGATGGAGGGGTCCAGGGTACGAAACCTAGGCACATACCTGATCTGATTATTTAAAGTACTGTGTGTATTAAAAATTAATTATTACTTGCTTGATGAACGAAAACATCGTGAGGAAACCTGCACACGTGAGAAATCTTAACAAACTTCTCAAAGTTGTGTAAAGTCTACCAATATGCGCTTGACCAGCGTGGTGTGCTATGGCCAAATCCTTCTCATCCATGGAGCTCGTGCCAAACAGTGGGACAGTACTGGGTTGATAATGATAACAACATAACAATTTTGCTTTATATTTATTTTACGAACCAGGACCCAATTGAAAAGAAATTATCTAACTTACTTTTAAATATCTTTCCCATTCGTCTAGTTTGATAGATGACACATTTGCTCTTACAAGAGGTATTGCAATTGATACAAATGTATCATCTGTGATTAACTTCCGACAGGATCCTAATCCTATTTGGATAGGGAGCCCCTAATAACTAGGATCCAAAAAACAGGAACTCAAATAAAGCGATATAGCCATACAGCCTCAGCAATCCTTGAAGTAAACAATATATGCTCATGGTGTTTAGACATTTGTATTGATAAATACAAGTCGTAGTTCTAGGTTGTGATCAAGCTTCGATCATGTCGGTTTTGTCAGTATATCTCGTATATTTCATTTCTTCTAATATGAGATTTAAGTATAGCAATACCTTTACATATACATATGAGAAAAAAGAACATAATTATATTGATTTTATTTCCAGATTGCGACCTCTATCATGTACATAGGATTGACACTGACCTATGTGAGCAGTTTCCAAATGTTCCGAGGATCGGTCATTATCTTCGTGGCCATGTTGTCCACAACATTTCTAGAAAAGAACATTTTGAAAAGGGAGTGGACTGGAATATGTAAGTAGAACTGTTTATAGTGTTAATATGGATCACGTGTAATCCAAACTTGTATTGACTAGGATAGTCGTCGGTATGATCTAATGTTATTATTAAAATATAGCTCAAGGTATAAGTTTACATCTAGGTTGCACAATACAAAATTGATACTAGTTTCACTTAGTAAAATAAAATTCAGAATAGTTTTTGCACTTAGCATTTATTGTACGGACTTCTTTGCTGTAATTTTTCTTATGCCCCTCTACTGGGTATGGAAATCCTTCACAAGTAGGGAAGGCTTAGAAAATAGCTGAATACGCTGTTCCAGTGCAGATTGGCGAAAGAATATGCGGGTTACTTGTTAAATTTATCTTACATTTCCTTTCCGCCGGGTAAGCAACTTTGTCGGATGTTTTTTAAAACTATTTGTGGATTGGTATTCGATAACATTAGGTGCGTTTATTAAAAGTACAAAAATGACGAATATCGTCTGTTGTGAAATGTTTCCAGCATCGTAGAAATCTAGGGTTTAAATCCCAGCCGGGCTTCTCATTTTTCATACATATATGGATAATAAAGGAAAAACAATAAGGAAGGATGTACGTTAAGTTCCTTGTAATGTTTTTAAAGTGTGTAGATCAATCCAAACTTGCTATCCTAAACAGCCCCACTGGTCCGGTGGTCGGCGTGGTGGCCAACGCTACTCATTCTAAGAGGAGCACATAGAGCAGAATATAGGTAGCAAACGGAACTAAAACCTTTTCGCTTACCTATTAATATTATGTTAATCGAAAGTTATGTTAAGAATACAAATATTGTATTTTAAATCTGTAAAATTCCATTTGAGTTTCATAAAGTTCAGTTTGGTAACTTTTTAATATAAATTGATACTATTTTAAACGTTAAAACGCAATACTTATGTTTCCCTTTATTGTATGTAACATATCATAAACTCGTATCTTGTAATCTTGAAAGAAACGTGTGATCATAACAAAAATGTTTTACTGCCGTGTGCATTATCAGCATACAAGTAGTAATATCTGCGTGGTAGCTTACAAGATCTTTGTTCGTAGATATCACACTACTCAACATGATATGATAATATAATTATGTACCCGCTTATCCAAATTTTGTTTGAATATCGATAATGCATACCAATTCGTATGCAGCTCTAAGCAAGCCCTAATTTTATTTAAAAAACACACTTACTTATGTAGAAGATTGAAAACATTGAGATTTGGGAGGACCAGTATGGTTCCAGTATTTCTAGAATTAAGCATTTTTTTGCGTTTACTTGGAAAGGTGTGGGTGCCAGTTGACTAACTTTTTTAAAATATAAGAGTAGCAGACGAACATGCAGTCCACCTAATGTTATAATTAGCCCCAGATAAGATTAGATTCCTATCTGAGGTCGGCCACAGATGCGATGCTGCCCATGAGGATTAACGTGGAATACCTCAGAATAGTGAGTCTCCCTTACCAAACCCTTCAGGCTTGAGCGTAGCAACGCTTAACACTGCTGCTATTAGGCAGAAATAGGTATGGCGGTGGTGCCGCCGGAGGCGAACCCCAGGGGTTTCTACCACCTTTATTATTGTATTTTATATTTACTTATGAGAGGTCAATGTATCTCATGAGGACTAAGATGCGTTACTACGTATCTGAAACCGGCTTCTGGTAAAACCTCTTTTGTATATGGAGTTGTTTACAGATTTTCATGACTGATAATAACCACTTTCTGCTGCATAATGATTTTTGCTTAAATCTTATATATAAAAACATAGTGAAACAGCTACCTACTGCACATACAAATTACGTTAAATGATATAAATTGGAAAATTGAATAGCCATTATCGGTGTTTGTCGCTAACGGTTCCCAGGCTCGCGCGCCGCCCCGGATGATCCCGCCAATCATCCAATTCGCACTCACAATTGCATGAATGGGATGCAGTGAATTCAGAAGTGCATAATTCGACTGATCCGCCATTTCACACGTCTTGATTCGTTTTATTAATTCAGCCGTGACCCTAATGATGCGATGCCCTGCACACTCCCTCGAGCCGTCTCCCAGTCTTCACGGACTTTCTTCGAGAGTTTGCTAAATATTTAATATTACAATGACGTTCAGTAACAATAACTCGTTTAGTGGCAGTGGCGACATCATACTGATATTCATAATATTGTACTTCTAATTTGTAAGTATAGTATTATATTTGTCTATTTTTAACTTTTAATCAATAATAGATATCAATATTGTAAATTTAGCAGATGTACTACTGTATGGTACAAAACAGATATTCGTAAATGTTTTCTGGAATACTTTTAATGTTATTCTATTGAAAGCAACTGCTTAAATGGCGTCATACATTTGATTCGTCAATTACTTACATTTCCGTTTTGATTCATAATATGAGATATACTTATGCAAACGGGTACAAAATAAAACATTATTTTGTAATTATGTAACAATCATCGTTTAATGTGTGGAACGGCACGTTAAACCGTTGGTCCCCGACACTCACTGCCCATTGACGCACACCCCCATCACCTAATTCGTAGTGGTGGATTCTAAGCCTCCCGAGTTCTGAGGAGAGGCCTATGCCGAGCATTATTGGGACTTATAAAGCCTATACAAACATCCTCTTGGTTGTTACTATGAATACATTGCATGATTTAATATGGATTATATTCGTTCGTATTACCCAGTATAAATGAACTTATAGCACCCATAATCGATTTGTTTATTTAAAATGATTCGATCAATTTAAGAACAATGACCTCTCAGTGTTTGTGTAGCATTCGGCTCGCAAATATTAATGTTGTATGTTTAGTGTTCCCCAAACGACAGTGTTCAAAACATACGAACGTACTCAATACAAACAGTTATGATAACACGGCCGCGTGTATGTGAACTGCCGATAAGATACTAGCCTGCATGACGTTTCAATATCTTCCTCGACCTCCGATCTCGACGTTGACAAACATATTAGGTGCAATGTGCATGTATGCATGTCCGACAAGCTTTTCTGTACGTGTGAGAGGGGCGCCACTGGCAATCATAATATTGCGAAACTATTATGTTTAAATTTGATTTATATAATTAACAAGGAACGTACGGTCTAATTCTTAACACCATGATTCTATTAAATTAACGTAAATATTGTAATCTTATTACATGAGGAAATTGAAATGTCGCTGGCAACAAGTGAGTGTTTCCAAATACCGCCACACGACTTCAAGACATTTATAGCAAGATGTCATTTGTGATTGGGTATAATATGAATAACTAGCATCAGTGATCTTTCTTCCTATAATGTCACAATTGAAAATGTACATAAGAACTTATTTTGTTAGTTCTATAGTATTTATCATACCCTACAACAAATATGTTTTATTCTTAAATACCTTATTATTTGTCTAACTTTACATGCGAATAAGAAGCTTGTCATGAACATAGAAAATTATATATATTATTATACTTATATTGTTTTAAAAACTATGGGCCTAATTCTAATGCAGTAAATGCTGAAAAATTGTTATGAAAACGACATTATTCAAATATCACGTAAAAAATCTCAATAATATTAAAATAGACTTCAAAGTGAAATATATAACACTAACAAAGTCTTGAACAATACTTAGTATCCAATTCCATTTCCAGTAGGTACATAGTTGTTTCTATGAATCACACGTACGTTTATGTAAATTTGTAATTATGTGTGGATAAAAATCGAGTGCAAGTATATACGATACCATTGTGATGAATCACTTCCAGACCAAAAGTTCGACAGGTCATTCGATACTATACAATACAATATTATTTTTAAAAACATCTGCGTTAATATGGTTCGTGTTTAATTTGTTATTCATTTGTTCAACATTCATAGCTTTGAAGATTTTCCTTATATAATATGTTACTGTAAAAGCGCGAATTCCACAGTAACATAATTATATGTTCAATACATTCTCGTATGAGTTATTCGTTACGTTTCCCTGATAATACGAAATTATGTTTGTAAAAAATTGATAGAAAAATATATGTAAAATCATTTTTGATCATGTATGTGCTTTGAAGTCTTTTTTTTATTAAATGCATTTGATATTCAAAAGTAAACCAAAATTTTGACATGCATTCTAATATTGAGGTCATGGGCGTATATAAAGGAATATTTGGAACCGCATAAGCATAAACGAACAACGAAAAATTTTTAAACAGGAGGCCCTTTTTTGTATTGCGCAGAAAATTTTCAGAGGTTATTTTTTTCGCACAACGCCCAAAGTATAAACTAAAAGAAAAATGGACAAGTCGACCTTCTTTTCGCCGTTTTTGCCACTTTTGACCGATTTTAGGAAGATCACCTAACGTATCTGAGGTCGATCATTTACCATCAGTTTGACTGCATTTTTTTCATGGGCTTCTATTTTATAAAAAATCTTGGTCCACAATTTCCAGTCGTCATCATCGTGGGTCTGCTGATAGTGGGCGGCACCGACGCCGCGTACCCCACCGGCGAGGAGGCCAAGGGCAAGAACAGCCTCATCACGGGCGACCTGCTCATCATCCTGGCGCAGATCATCACAGCCTGCCAAATGGTTTACGAGGAGAAATACGTCACCAGTATGTATAGCTATGCATTACAATTTTCTTATTTAGAACGTGTGGATCAAAGAATACACCATTTATTTAGTTTTTATAGAATAAGACATTAAGAAATTCTATCTATCAACTCTATCAAGTTTTGACATTATTAATACATGCTCGCCAGATGCGCTAGGGCCCATAAGAACATGGAGCCCCGTTGAATAGTAATAGTTACTTAAATGTGACTCAACCATATTAGCCCTCATGAATGTCATCATATCTGTGATCAACTTCACGTAGAATCTGTTCTATATGGAGTCGATTATGGCCATGATCGGCAGTGATCATTTAATGAGGACTGCAGGCTCATTTGTTATTTCAGTGTTATAATACCTATCAGTACACACACGATTTTTATGAATCTTTGGCATAATCCTGATTAATGAATTTGTTTGTTTGCTACGTTTTCACACCTTAAAATTGATTGTCATGAATTTTTATATATGTACATTGTCGAGGGTTCAGGAAAAGACTTAGGGCACCTTTTATCTCGAAAAATACCACTTCCGAGGGATAGGATAAAAACCTCTGATAACCTAATATTAAAATAAAAATGACACGACACAAAACGTCACAATATGTATCGTATATATTATTCATACGCAAAAAAATCACTCACAATATTATCCAAGCGCACAAAAATAAGTATAACTTAAAAAATATATCTACGTTTGTAGGCCTCAACATAGCTCCGATGCAGGCGGTGGGGTGGGAGGGCGTGTTCGGTTTCTCGGTGCTGTCGGTACTGCTGTTCATATTCTACTGGGTGCCCGCGCCGCCGCACTTCGGACACAACCCCAGGGGCGTCGTCGAGGACGTCATCGACGGATTCGTGCAGATTGGTAACGTATATAGTTATAACCTGAGGGTTTGAAATTATGTGACTCCGCCGTCGATCTATGAGTTTAAACTGACCACTTGGTTGAATGATGAAGTAAAACATCGAAAAAAAACCCACATCCTTGTGCCACTCGAAAGTCCTAAAAGTATATGAATTACCTCCACCAATAATAATTTAGTCAACGTTTTGGACGAAACTACCCTTCTCAATCCGGCGACACCACCGCCACACGTACTTCTCCCTTACAACAGCAGTGTTACGGGCTGTTCTGCTTCTCAGCGTGTGGTAAGAGAGGCATACTTTATCGAGGCATTCCAACTTAGTCCACAGGAAATATGGCCAAGCGATTTCCATGGGCGGCAGTATCCCCTTATCATTAGGTGGATTGAGAGCTGTTCTGTTGCCCCTATATTAAAAAACACGTTTATTTTCCGCTCACATTTCAAAAAAGGTGTAATTATTATTTTCAGGTAACAACTCAGCTTTGATCGTATCTATCTTGGGTACCATAATATCGATCGCGTTCTTCAATTTTGCTGGTATCAGTGTCACTAAGGAGATGTCGGCTACTACCAGGATGGTCTTAGACTCTGTAAGGTAAGGTTTGCACGTAAAACAAGATTTATAATGTTGATTTACTGTAATAATAAAACGTTATTTCCATGCTAAATACATTATACGTACATACAGTATACAGGGTAAATTTTTCAAATGGGCCTTCAGGGCCAAAACAGAAACTGTAAGAATTAGCAAAAAATGCTAAAAAGAGTTACGAGGCCAATTTTAATAAAAGTAAAAACGGCATCATTAGTTTTTACAAAAAAAAAAATCTAGCCGAAAATACGAGTTCATTTTGAAAAAAATATCACACCCTGTATTATTGCACCATCTGATAGTGTTGCTTATAAGGATCAACTTCTGGAAAGTAAATTAGCTCAAATAATTTATAATTCATAAATGAATTATAATTTAAGCAATGAAATGAAATCAGAGATGAAGAATGAATCAGTTCTATAAAAATCATATTATTGTGTCTTTTATATCTATTTTTTTAAGACTTAGGGACTGATGCTCTTATAATGATTGAGGCCAACTGGCCGTTATTCGTTACAGATAAATTCTTTAAAACAGTGTCAGTTATATGTTATTTTAAGGCTATATATTTCTTATTAGATTCGCTCATTACTGAGAGGATACTTAGTCTTTCAGAAGGAACTATGTAAACCTCTGCAACCCTTTTTAACATAGACTTTGAACAGAATGATAAAGTTAAGTTCTGGTCCCTTGCAATTCCAGAACACTGGTGGTATGGATGGTGTCACTGGGCGTGCGTTGGCAGTCGTTCCACTGGCCGCACTTGATCGGGTTCTCCATCCTCATCCTAGGCATGTGCCAGTACAACGGCATCGTGCCAGTGTGGTGCCCCATACGCCGCAACACCCAGGCGGCCGCGGACCCAGAACAGAACCCCGTCGTGCACGCGGACGCTGACGTCACCGACGAGTAAACGACCCACGACACAAAATAAAAACGTACAGAAGGCAATCTTCTATATGTAATTCAATTCTTATACCTAAACTCGCCGGTCGCGCTAGAGTTGTCAGCTTTGGCTTATGCACAAAAAACTATCGTTTTAGCGGCACACATATCTAATTGTTTGATGTATTGTTGAGAATGAAACAGGAATAACGAAAATATAAACCAATAATAACTAAAAAATATT
>DWIJ01000590.1:0-10772 GCA_018248315.1 Chioides albofasciatus
GTGTTCAAATCACAATTACTGCTAAACTTATCGTGTCTTTAATAAAATAAAAAGGAATCAGAATTAAAAGTAAAGTTCAAAACATCTACGTATCGTACATAATGTCGTATCCAAATGTACCACTGCTACATTTCCCAAGCACTTTGTAAGCTCAATTTTCAGGTGCACCGTGGACCTGAATTTTGATCGCAGAAATAAAACAAATAGCTCAAAACGTACCGTTCCCGCCGTTGCCTTTAACGTTTAACGCATTGAGCGTTTCGGCTCACAGAACACAACTCGCTCAGTTACTACATTTTGCGCTTTGGCCGTTATACACTGAGCGTTTGCATAGTTTTTGATATTAACGGTAGTTGCTTTTGGTGCAGCAGTTTGATACATTTTTTAGCTGTTATTGTATACAATTTTCTCCAGTTTTCATTATACGTTTTTGCCAGAGGTAATATTTGTGTTGTCATAGGAAGTGTATTAATTCAAATTTTACTAAAATTTCAATTTGGATCAAACATTGGTTAGTCACCAAATTTTTAATTCAGTATTTTAAAATACGTTGTTAACAAAAGATTGTTTGTTTTAGTTTTGTTAAAAAAATAGGTTTAAAAGTAGGTAACGTAAATTTTGTGTATAGTTTTAATTCTTTATTTATTTGCTGTAAGCACATTTTGAGAATAATTTATTTTGTATTCATTATATTATAACTTGCGTGTTATTACACTGCATATTCCATTTTTCTAAGGGTATTAACTATTAACATATATTTAATAGGTTGTAATTATAATGAAGCAAACAATTGTTTCACTTTCAGTCCCATTGGTGTATTCTGTGTTGTGTGTCGAAAGCGAAAATGAAAACCGATCATTTTTAATGTTTTTTATGTTTACAAACGTATTGCAACTCGCACAGGAACCATTTTGTAAGTTTTAAAACATTTTAAGTTTGACCTAAATAAAGATGAAGTAATGACAAGTCCAACTTAATTTATTGTGATAAAGACGTTATTTTGCCAGATCTTATCTTAATTGAAATAGTAATATTTAAAGTAGTAGTAACAAATTAGATGAGCGTCTTCGATACAGCCGTTAAAAAAACGTTGCGTTCCAAACGCCCAGTGCGTACAAGCAGTATTTGGCACCGGGCGGCGTCCGCTCTGCCAGCCCCATGTCGATGCGGACACAGATGCCCTCTAGTGTAGGTTTTATGGCAATCATACATACATAACATCATACGGTCCCTAAAGGGTAACAGCATAAAATTGAAGACGGTTAGGCTCGTTCGGAAGGTTAATTATGTACTTTTACTGGAAACGTGTGTAATAATTTACATGCGTTTTATTTTGGTTAGTAAAATTCGCAATTTTAAGGAATTGCTCATGTAAAAACAAATGTCTTCAGTATATTATTCAACTTTAATTTAACTTGCTTTATTGATATATAATATGCATGGATCTTGCAAGTAAATAAATAAGTTAACCGCAACCGATTCAATGGAAAATTTTCAAAGTCGGTTAATTTGGATGACAATGCATGATTACCTGAACATTAAACATTCATTAGCATTAGCTGACGTCATTCTTAATTAATTCAAATATATAGAGTGTCCCAAGATGGTGGGCCAATTACTTATGCACCAACATAATATGTGTATGAATAAAAAAAAAAAGATAAAAAAACAGACTTGATTAAAAAGCTTGTTGTGAAAATGTTTTTTTTTCCCTTAGCGTTATAAAACGATGTTTTTTCTAGTGGGTAGTTTCAAGGTGCAATGTATTTCTGACTTACACCAGATACTCTAAAAAAATATTTATTTTGTCTTCTTGTAATTGTACTGTGTGTTGTAATTTTCCCGAATGAAATATTTTTTTTCTTTCTTCCTAAAATGATTTTCTATTTCCATTCATTAAAAAGTGACGCTGAAATTCTACAAATATCTCAAGAACCAGGCGCATACCAGACTCCCATCAGCTCAAATCTTTCACACGAAGAATCCCATAAGAATCGTAGCTGAAATACGCATAAATTTTCCCTCACGCCTCGATTGAATTCCTGTTTCCGATGATTTACTGCTTGTTACGACACGGACTAAGGCGCAGTTTCTTCGCAACCATGATGGATGTTGAGGATATTTGTTCACGTCAAATTTTTTCCCACTCCTGAGCCTAGCGTTAAGTGTTACGTATTCGGTGGGATTATTAAAACGGGTGTGATGACAGATTTTGAAACTCTTTTTCTTTTTTGTGTACGAGTCTACTGTTCCCAATACAAACTGTTTTTACAGTAC
The DNA here is from genome assembly GCA_018248315.1 of Chioides albofasciatus. NCBI lineage: Eukaryota > Metazoa > Arthropoda > Insecta > Lepidoptera > Hesperiidae > Chioides > Chioides albofasciatus. The sequence goes on from DWIJ01000590.1 coordinate 2,278, forward strand.
ATCATCCGAATTTAATTACAATATAGAAGTTTGCAGACGAGCATGCAGGACACCTGATAGTCAGTGGCTACCGCCACCCATAGACAAATGTAATCAACCGCAGATAAGATAAGATTCCTATCTGAAGTCGGCCACAGATGCGCCGCTACCCTTGAGGACTAAGCTGGAATATCTCGGAAAAGTATGTCTCTCTTACCACACCCTTCAGACTATAACAAAGCAGTGCTTAATACTGCTGTAATTAGACAGAAATAGGTGTGGCGGCGGTGGTGCAGCCGGAGTCGAACCACAGAGGGCTTTACCACCAAAAAAAATATTTACCTATTACTGCCTATTTTTAAATTAAGAGCAATAACTCTCGTAGGTTTATGGCGTTCGCTAGTGGCATCACGCGCTGGTATTGAAAAGAAAAGTACTTGGGATGCGATGTACCCTCTATGTTTTGACTCTGGCACCAACGTTACACTTATTCCTGTATAATAACAGCAGTATTAAGTAGTGCTGTGTGTGAAGAGTAAGGCAAGCATATTTTTCGCGGCGTTTCAGTTTAGTCCTCGAAGCTAGTAGCACATCTGAGGCCAACTTCAGGTAGAAATCTGATGTCATATGTTGCTTATAGATATCCATATGCGCCAGTAGGCAGTAGTCATCTACCATCAGGTGAACTGTAAGTTCATCTGCCTCTTTGCTTGCTTTGAAGGGATAAGACGACCCTACAGCTTATTATAACCATTGAAACCCACGATTTATATCGATATCATTTTAATGACACAACAAAGCTTTTACACAAAGAATGCTGTCAACTAATAATTTTTGATGGATTTTAAAGCATAATCACATAGAGAGAGCACTGTCAACTTGGCACTGAAGGTGGTCAGGCTTGCCAGAAGAGGCTTTGAACGCAACGCTATATGATTTACGATTGGGGAATTTAAAATAATCCCCATTTTCATTTCTGAGTTATAGACGTGGGTTATTAGCTTAGTGACCTTTGTACAATAGACGATGAAATTTACAAGGAAAAAAACTTTTTTTACTCTCACGGCTCTGTATTAGGATTCCTTACTGTTGAAAATCGCCCATTAATACTCGCACATCAAAAACAATAATCTTAAATTATTTAGACCTATGGCCGACAGGAGATCGAACCTGAGACCTGCATGTCAGACCCACTAGACTGCTTCGAGACGCGTACTCGTAGGATTTTAATTACTAGCCAATCATATCAACAGAAATATTTATCCTCCCCTCTGAATCTTCGAAGTTTACATAAAATTTACTTTCTAAATAAGTAATTAAAAATATGACTTTTGAATTACTCGTAACATCGGCTAGGACTAAGACAAAAACTTGAATTTTCGGATCGACATTAAAAAAATAAGAATTTAATGACAATAGTTAAAACTGAACAGTCATTAAATTCCATATTATTGTTACCTGATCACGTAATATTTTTCACACATACCTTCTTTATCTATTTCCGTAATACTTTAGCGTGAAACAACCCCATATATAAATTCAGCGATCAAAGCTGAGCGCCAACCCGCCACCTTGGGGTCTGATTGAATTCCTCCCAGATGATTTACTGGTTATAAATAACGGATACGGTTCCTGGAACCGATTGCAAATAAAGAAAGTGATGAATACGAACGAGAATTGGCGAAAGTTCTTTGCATGATTTTAAGGTTGGATAAAAGTAGGAAAATGTTATACTCCTTTTAGCTAATACCCCTATTTTAACATTTTTAAGAGAAACATATTATTAAAAACGAGTGTCTACTTGATAGTAAGTCGTCTCTACATACTACTAATTGACCTATATAATCAACTCTACACGCAATTCTCCGCGTGGCGGAGCGGTCACCATACCGGTCTGACACGCAAAGGGTCCCGTATTCGATCCGCGGCCAGACTGATATCTAAATGATGAATTTAGATTTCTGTTTCTGGGTCTCGGTGTTTGCGTATTCGTCTTTATGTGTATCCATGGCACCCACGATACAGGGAATTCTAGTGTGGGGCTGTAAGTGTAGAAAGCCTTAAAGGGATAAATTAAAATTCAACCGATGTCAGCTACAGATCCATTAATTCTAAGGTCTCAGTGTCTCTACTTGAGCATATCTTCTAAACCAAAATTCAACATAGCTAACTCTGCTGTTATAAGGCAGGTGGTGCATCCAAAGTTGATATACAAAGCATTCTAGTACCTTAGAAGTGCACAGTATTCAATCTTTTACGCTTTACTTTACATGAACTTTAAAATTTAACCCCTAGACCCCTCGTTCGAGGGCTGAAAATTCATACCACTAGGCTATCAGTAGGTAAAAATAAAACGTACTTTAAACATACACCCAAATAACCTATTTAGAATGTACACTTATTTTATATTCAGTAGCAACATCAGTCATAAACAACTGAAACTAAACACGGCAGAAAAATGTCTGGGTACGAACAAACTTGAACCGCGCCCCTCGGGAGCTGTAAGTTTACGATCGCGGTGAGGCACACGACCGAAATAGTTAGGTATACGACAGTATATGTACATACATATATAATGACTTGAATAAACCAGCTGTGTGCAACTTTTTGTTTTAATTTTTCATTTTTTCATTTTTAGCAAACGAGAATACATTTCATGTGATATTTAGCGATCACTGCTGCCTATTTTCTGTAACCAATCTTCATATAAAACAGGGGTTCAATCAGACGCCAATCTTAAGGATTAAGATAGTATGTAATTATCATGTATGTACCTGTGTATCTTTTACCTGTAAGTCAGCCAACATCACCAGTCAACCACTGAAACGCAACCAGGCCAACTAGGTCTATAGACAATCCTCGATTGGCTAGGATTAGCTTGACAGTGGAGTCAGCATACGGCGTACCTTCGATTCCCATTGATTTATTCGACTCGAATGTCAAAAACAGATTGTAAATGAACATCGTTAAACGTGCCATTCTATATCAAGCTTCCTAAGTTTCACCTTTGAATTTTGAGCAGTCCTTGATAGGTTGCAGGTTTAAGCTGCGTCTCGTTACACTAAACATTATCCACAGTACAAACTTCAGTGCACCACACACGCTTTGCGGCTCCCACAGTACCTACAAAGGCTTAGAATAGTTTAATTCCAGTGTCTTAGTTAGTTTCTGGAACCACGTAAACCTTGTACAAATACAATGGGTTGTTAAATGCAACGTTGTTTATATGTTTTTGGTATTTATGCATATTAATATTTTTATTATTGACTCTGTAGAGCTCTGATTAAACTATTGTTCATCCCAGAAATTAGATGACAGAAGAAAAATTTCGATTTTTCTAAATGTGTTGTTAAATGCAACGTTGTTTATATGACGTGTATTTTTGATATTTATGAATATAATATTTTTTTTATTTTTGGCGACGTGGAACTTTGCCTAAACAATTATTCATCCCAGAAATTATATGATAGAAGTAATTTTAGATTGCTCTTACTGCTTATAAAATTAGAAACATCAAAACAAAAAAAGAAGATCCCTTTATACTCATTTGTTATGTTTTGGCTTAAAGTAATTTCTCTCCTTCCGATTTAGGGGGTTCATAAAAGACAAACAGTCTATGCCGATGATCATCGCTACTGGTCATCGACTATTGCGTCGCGTCGCCAGAGACCAGAGACCAGAGACTGCTACCCACCGTTGCCGCCGACACGGTCAGTCGCTTGTCTTAACTTATGTGTTACCTTCCTTAATCTTTAGGGGTAGCGATAAACCTAAAGCCCATCTCAGTTATTCCGTGTCCATTCATGGTCGATCACGAATAAATTGCACGCTCGTTTGCGACTTCATTTTCATCAAAAATAATACTGAATAGAAACATTTCAGTCAAATGTTAAATTTTCTAAAAAGCGAGGTATAAAAATGTCAAAGGGTTCCATTTATTACACAATTCTGCGAACTATGTATTTTGCCAAGTAAATTGGTAAAATATGTTAAATCTATTCCCACTTAGAGGCCTTTGGAGGCGTCCAAAAATTTCATTAAAAGCGTATCACGACATTTTATTATGTTTGTATTTCGTATAATTTTCCATTCAAGCAACACTTCGTTGGTGCGCAAAAGGAAACTTAAATTGAAGCGAGCAAGAATGTTTTTTGAGGTTCGTTTTTGGGGCATTATGTCCGAATTTCCACTCATTAAAGGAATTTCGATGCTCGGAACGTATAATGGAAAACACTAACTCGAAGCGAAACTTCGAAGATAATGCCTTCACAATAATAAAACCCTCAAAGTGTAAACAGTTTGAACGCCCGCTAATTGTTGTTTGAGTCTCGAAAATCCATCTATGAAACCCGGTATTTCGGTTCGCTTGAACGGTCGTTTATTTTATTTGAAGCCTTTACCTTCTTTATACCTGCCCTGTTTTTAAGTTTAAACCTTTTATGTATATATGTATGTACGGTAAAATTTAACAAATAATCTCTTAAGTCGTATTTTCTTAGATAACTTCATAATTTCTTAAGATCTTAGAACTCGCACAATTTTAGCTGCAGCACCACAACCATACATATTTCTTCTATATCATAGCAGTGTTTGAGGGTAGAGGTAAGGATTAAGAAGCCTTTGAGCTTTGAAATAAGTTGTCAATGTCAGTCAGTTAATATATATTTACCATCGACTGGACGCCATAAAAATCTATCAAAAAATCTTAGGCTACAATTTAAACTTTAATATTATGCCACTTACTAATGCTGTAGCACTGCTGTAACTACTTATTATAGGTAAATTATTTTTTTAAACTTAATTTATGCCTTACTAAGCAAATTACCACAGCTCTAGAAAATGCACACAAAATATAGGGTCCCTTATCAAAGAAAATAGCCGTTTGGTCGCGACACGAACTAAACGACGTTAAAATATGAAATAAAAAGTATAAAAAAAGAAAAACTTCAACTAAAGCTTTTGCAGGAACGCCTTCGACACGAAAAAAGTGGCACTTCGGTGTTTTTTTAATTATACCAAGCACATTTTAACCGAGAATGGACTGGAAGTTTTGAAAGTTTCACAAAGGGTGCTTATTGACTAGGCTTTTATTCTAAACTTTACATCTAAGCTTTTCGCGCCCGGCTTGCTAAAGTTAGACGCTCTTTAGAATGAGCGACTTTATATTATGTAAAATATCTATGAAGTATCTTTTTGTATGTATTTCCTAGAAAATTTACAATACATAGATAAATCAACCAGTTTATTTCGAATCCAAACTGTGGTTTTATTACAAGTACATATAGTTAGGTATCTAATTTTGGGTAAATTTAGATGTTACTTTTTTAAGTTATTTCATAATTTATGTGATCTGTAGTCTATTTAAAATTCTGCACTCACTGAACACCCTTTTACTTCCCTTCGTCCCTTTGCCCGTCTATGCAATTCTAACACAGTTGTTAACAATTAGTTACCAATACATAAGAAAAATCAAATTATGAAGAAAAAAAAACACTAAATATAGGACTGGCCTTTTTGTCTGCAAGTATAGTTCGTGTGATACTCATATGCCTTGTAGTCGTTAGAGCCTCCATTTAAAGTTTAGACTGAAAACAGGAAACAATAAACATGCGCAGCCCAATATTAAACGTCTCATATTGACTTTAAGCCAAGTTGTGTGCTCAACACCGTGTCGTGGTAGTAATTTCCTGTCAGTACTTAAATGCCTGGCCGTATTTACAAGGTTGTTTCAACTTTAGCCAGTTGATGTTGTGAGATATATATGTATGTAAAATTTACGGAAATACTTTTGAATATAAATAAATTAATAAATAACGCTTTCCAAACTCACACAGCTGCACATTAGGATTCCCTGTATCGTGGGTGCCTTGGACATACACAAGACAAATACACAAACACCAAAACCCAGTAATAGAAATTGAATTCATCATTTAGAGAGAGATTTAGAGATTATTTAGAGGTTAGTCTGGCCGGCCGGCGATCGAACCCGGGATCCTTTGCTCGTTAGACCGGTATGGTGACCATTCCGTCATGTGGGTCGTCATGAGTATATGGATAAACTATTGTCTCCAGAACCGTTTTCTTGAAGGTGATAAAATCCTCTGTTTGGCTGCGACGGGACCACCGCCAAATCCATTTCTGTTTGATAAAAGCTTTGCTAAATGCTGCTCTGTTCTGGTTTGAAGGGTGTGATCAGGGAAATAATACTCTTCCGAGACATTCAAGCACAGTCGTCAGGGAAAAATTCTGTCCGCAAAGTTTCAGAAACTAAGCGAAACAATGATGGTAGAAAACATTCACCGTTTACTGTAGGGCATGAATCTCCGCATACTCTCAGCATGAGAGGGAATTAAGCCACAGTCCACTGGCCAAGTGCGAATTGGTAGACGATGTCTATTAAGACAACGTAAATAATAAATATAGATTTCTGTTCTGTTTTAGTTGGGGTTCTTGTTCGTCGAGTTTAGTTGTATCTTTATCAGTAACAACCCGGAAATGTTAGTAAGAACCTTAAGTTTAACTGCAGTTTAACTGAAGTGCAACTATACCAAGACCATAAAGACTTTAATCACATTGCTATCAAGAGAGCCCTGAGAAAGTTCCATCCTTAGTCAACTCTAAACAGCTCTCGACTAAATTATGTCATCATCACATAAGCCCCAATCGCTCATTTCATGTCTTACCCACTTTTTCTCCACTCCAGCGTTGTTCAAACTGTACGATCTTAGCAAGAATCTATTGGCCGATCGCCAAGTACCGAGTGTTACGTGCCTCTGAATATAGACTTGGCGATGCTCTGACGTACCAGGTCTTTAAGTATTTAAGACGGGTTTTGGTGTGTGGAGCGCACTTTAAAAAGAGAAAGTTGGTTGATGGGGAAATGAAAATCCGTCATGTTTTTAATGGAAAATGTATTGAGGCTCGTGTCATGAGCGTGTATTTAATAAAAATGAGTAAAAGGTAGACAACTACTGACTAAGTATTATACTGACTGAGTATTATGAAAGGTTCTACGATCCGCGTGCCGGAGCGATCACCATACCAGTCTGACACGCAAAGGGCTCCTGGTTCGATGCCCGGCCACAGACACATCTGAATGATACATTTGGACATAATATGTTCTGGAACTGCGTGTTTGTGTGTATCAATGGTATACACGACACGGGGAGTCCTAGAATGGTCCTCTGAGCGTACAAGGGGTCTTCATTTTTGAAAATTCATCCACTGATATGGTAAAAAAAGGATTCATGAGAGAAAGGATCATTCATTTCATTTCATTAAAATATATCAACAGTATAGTGCTGTTCTTCTGATCGAAGCTTCTATAAATGAATAGATTCAGTAAAACCGATTAACATAAGACATTTCAATTTAATCATCAGATGCTGCATGTGAAGTTCTAAGCCAAAGTCTATTTTAATTAGGGTTGGCTACAGACGTATTAGGTTGCAAAAGTCGTTCGGTTTGGCGAAGAGAAATTGTAATTAAATCACCAATGGAAACATTTGCGCAAAATATTCTCGTTATTATTTTATGTTATAGGGGTAGCAGACGCACATGCAATCCTCTTGATGGTAAGTGACTACTGCCATCCATGAGCGTCTGTAATCAACACCAGATAAAATTAAATGTCTACCTGTGGTCGGCCACAGATGCACCGCTACCCATGAGAACTAAGCTGTATTGCTTCGGAAAAGTATATGGCATTTAAAGCACCATTCAAACCAGAACATAGCAGCGCTTAACACCGCTGTTATTGCTCGGAATTAGGTGTGGTGGAGGTACCGTCGCAGTTCAACCACGGATGGGTCTTTCACCTAATTCCTAATAGATGTTATGCTCATGAACATAATTCATGTTACTTTTTCATTTTATCTACACTGTGCAAAGATAAAAAAAGAGATATATAAATACACCAATGACTAAATTAAACATCATGCCGGTCTACAAATCAGTTTTCTTCCTAACTTTCACTGGCGCTAGTTCAGATCATTTAATGCTTTTTCGACAACCAAAATGAATATTGGCCGTCTGTATGATAGATGATAATTAAGCTTGAAAAGGGCGTAATTGAATAACGGCTTGCAAATTATTCATTGATGTTACACATGATATATTCTTTCGAACAGAAGGTCCTGTCGTAGAAGTAAGTCATGGGTAAGAACCAATCTAGTAGTATAATAAGTACGCGGCAAAACTTTTTCGTCTTGCGATCAACAACAGAATGCAGAGCTGACTACAATCATTTATTAGTAGGCACTAAAAAAAGAAGTTCAATAACGTTTGGTTGGAAATTGGATGCGTGACCACTACTGGTTAAATTTTCGTGTTTCCATGCTTCGAATGGCACGGAAACCGTCGGTTCCGGATCATTGGATAGCAGTTTCACTGATACAAATTGACTCGTAACCTTTTGCGTGGTAGCATTTTTAAAAGATTTAAGTTTTTTTTTATGATACGGAAATAGCAGACGAGCATGCAGTCCACCTGATGGTAAGTGACTACTGCCGCCCATG
>DWIJ01000591.1:0-10768 GCA_018248315.1 Chioides albofasciatus
TTCCGATCACGGCGCGTAATTTATACGGGATCAGGCGGCTAATAACAAACCCTCGCCCTCCACCCCTACAAGCATTAAGCCTTGTACCACACTTGTATTAATTGATACTGCCACCTTGTTAAGACATTGGATGCCGTCATGTGTTACGTAATGTTGATGGTGTAACGACTTCATAAATTGATACAAATAATTAATGAGCTGAGGTAGTGATACAATAGGTATAGGCAGATGTTGCTTTAAATTTCGTAGCGCGTTATAGAGATCTTTTTAAAGTATTGTAGTTACAAATGAGTTTGCAGTCCGCCTGATGGTAAGTGATCACTAACATCCTTATATAATGGTAACCAACTTTATATAGAACAGTGATTGAATTTGACACCGATCAGACACGTTGAGGATTCATTTGGTTGCTTCATGTCAGCCAGCATCCACACCCAATATAAAAGAACCGTTTCACGTTAGAAAGAAGTGAGATGTTGACGGTAGGCTTTTTAATTTTCTCACGTAGTTACTCCATCACGCTTCTCGTAGCATATGGAGAGAATATATTCTGTCAGGTTTTACCATAATATTTCCTTCTTCATTGTATTGCACCTACTACATTTTATGTGCAGGAAATTAACTCAGGTCTTACCATACCTTCCAAGCATCCTATGAATAGGTATACCCTAATGTTTAAATGAGCAAATCTGACGAAAGTACTTTAAAATTTTACTTAACCTTTATCGTTAACTTATTCAAAGACTGTACCTTCTTGATAGATATTGATTTATACTCAAATGGCGCTCGCGAAAGACTGCATATTGAAAAGAAAATTAATATCGAACAATTTCACCTTAAAGCGGCCATAAATTCGGCAACAACAAGAATCATTCACAGGCGCACCTAACGGTTATATTAAAACGCATTACTTTTCCAATCGTACTGCTAACAATACCATTTTTCCGTTTGTCCTCACAAGTAAAAATTAGCTTTATCGGTTTAAAATAGAGCTGAAATTTGGTCGTGCGGAGAAAAGAGGTTGGTTTCTTAAGAAGGTTCGATTCGTAGCATTCTTTTAATAAGTGGATGATTTACGCGATGCCAGGCGCACACGGCGCTCCGCCCCTAATTAGAGAGAGGAAAAAATTCACGAACACCTTAGCGCTTCGCCCGACAAGTACTTCTTGCTTTAATGTGTAATTAGATTTTAAAACTAGGGAGTTTTGTCGTCGCAGTGAACACTGCGTTGATGCTAGCAGAGAAACAGTTGAAGGATAAAAATCCTATTTGATATCTTTATGAAGGATATCATTAATTTGTACCAAAAGGTAGTGTTAGCCCAAAAAAATGAGTATCCTTAAATAATTCTAACTGCCGACAATAAACAATAATTATCTACTTAAGTCTGTTAATCATCAACCATTAGACTACCATTACTTGATAATAAAATTGCAATATCATACAGAAACAATAACTTTACCTTTGATCACGAAATCAAAATTCTTTTCCTAAAAAGTGACTACACAATCATGAGTGAGCTCTATCAGATTTAAGGCATAATCTTGTACAAACATGAACGATTGAACGAGCAAAGTGGGCAGATATCAAAACACAGGTAAAATATCAAACGTCCCCATTTCAGCTAAAATGGCCTCGTTCTAAATAAAAACATAGCTTCCAAATCGTTTCTATTTCCCCGACATCTGTATCTGAAACAATATTAGAATTACCTACACAAAACTGCAAAACAAACCCTATTTCTTCGAGTTAAAGTTAACATAACTGCTAGAAATCCTTGCCGTGTTATAGGTATGAGATTGCGAGCAGTAGCGTGTGTGGCAACATTAAGGCGAATAAAATTTAAATATGGCAACACAGGCCCGCGCTATAAAAGAAACGAATAATATAAAAGGAATAGAAATAATACAGAAATGGCGGAGGTAATCACCAATAAGCTGCGCTCTATGATTTTAAGGTGTTTCAAGTTGGATGAAGTTTTGTTTTTAGTATAAGTAGAAACACTCGTCCAATATAAGCAGTTTCAGCATCGTTGCGGAGTATACAATCCACCTGATAGTAAATGTTCATAGCCTTATTATTAGACACCTATAATTTAATCTAAACAACATTAACAAAGTGAAGTTGATCATTAAGATCAAGTCATCCACAGATGCGTTATTAGGTAACTCAAAGAGCTGCTAACACTGCTGTGTGCTGGTTTGATTATGGCAAGTGGCTACTGCTACCCATTGATATCAATAATCAAGGCAAGATTAGATTCTTATCGGAGGTCGACCACAGATGCGCCGTAGTTTTAATGCCTCGAAAATTTACTCCTTACCACACCCTGTAAACACAGCCTTATGACAATAACAACAGTATTAGGTATTACTTAACACTGCTATTGTTATGCAGAAATAATTGTGGCGATGGTGCCGTCGGAATCGAACCACAAAGGGTTCTACCACCTACATTGCAAGTTATGAGTAGAGATAACTACACAATTTTATACTTACACAATGATGTTCGAGAGAGATCTGTATCACTGAGAAGCACGCCTCTATTTACTTTACTAGGAAAATAACCATACCGATTATCACAATAAAAACATAGAAGGAATTACAAATAGGTAAATGATTCCAAATTGAAAACCATAAAAATTACACAGCTGCATGTTTACGGTATGTGTTTGCGTTACAGCATTCGGCGTGGCTCGTATTATTCAAATGCGGACCAATAAGAGAGCATTTACGGCCAACCATAAAACTACAATCCAACCGAACGAATAAATATCCGACCCTGTAACTTATAACCTTGCGCACACCGCGCTAGGGTCAATGGAAGTGGCTTTCATTACACGTTTGGCAAAGGGCGATCGCCTATTAAGGCGTAGATAGCGCCCCAGCGCGGTGCCCTTGTAGTTCTGGGCCTAGAATAGGGCTACGGTATCTCCTGCCTGTTGTAAGAGGTGACTAAAAGGGGGCTTCCGGATTTGCAGGCGGCGAGAGTGGGAGCTCGAACCAAACCCAGGAACGACGGCGGTATTTGTGGTCGCATATCATGTGGTCGCATATATAATGCAGGAGGAGCGAAAACTGCTACCCCCAGGACAGAGCCCGACTCCGGTTGTGTACCTATGGAGATCCTGAAGTTCTCCACCAAGGGTTGAGGACGGTTAGTAACTTACATGCGTGTGAGTTTTAAGAGAGCTTTCTTTGACGATTACTTAAAGTCGTAAATCGTCCCGGTGAATTTGACTACAATGATAAACTACTTACATAAATACGATGTAGACGATACAATTAATGTAGTTCTTGTGATTACATGTTACTATTGAAACAAACTGGTATACATTATGGTAAATTTCCAATTACATATCTATTTAGTCGAATAAAGTTTTTCGTAAACATGCAACTAACATGCAATAACTTTAAAACGTTCTTAGGTAGCTATCGTAACTACTTGAGAGTAATGTCCAATTTCTTCACTCATTTACAAATTTTTGTTTTTCCTGTGACATCCACATTAATTACACACTTTAACACCACATATACAAAATAAAAAAAAAACATATCGTATATTTCCTTTTTTATTTCGACTTCACAAAAACCCCCTACAAAGCCCCTTCCATTACCCCGCGATCAATGTCCCAAAGTTATAATAATACAAGCCATAACGCACGGTTATGGAAGCCGTAACCCAAAACAACCGGACCGAGGTTAATTTTGCACCTGTACTTATTGGGACTTATAAAATATACCGCTGGTACCCGCTGCAGCCTTTCAAACATACCTAGACACTAAAATATATTTATGGCTATAAAGGAGCGTACATAAAAATCCTTATATCATAATGATTTATTCATATTATATAGATTTCATAGTAATATGGTCGCAGAACTGATAGTTACGCTTTAAGTGGCTGGTATCACTTTGACCATGATCCACTGAGTCGAAATAAAGTCGAATAATATGTAAAGTTAACGTAGTGTAAATTGCCTTTATATACAAATCTTTATTCGTATTACATTGTGTATAAATGATAAAAACAAAGTTTTGCTAGTAGATTAAAGTTTTGATATGCGTGACAAAGTGCTATTTTATGGTCCATTTACAAGTAAGTTACATTATATTTTGTAATGCTTAGTACCTATAATATACTTAGTAGTAGTACTTATTTATAAAATGTCAGGTTTCAAGATCGCCAGTTTCAATTGATACACAGGCAGATACACAGGTGCCTGAATGAACGACCTATTGAAAAATAACAAAATGACTACACTCGCCATCTTGTATGTAGAGTTCAAGAAAGGAAGAACGGAAGTTCAAGAAAGTGATTATTATATCGATTACAATTTTGTAACCTTTGAATATTAGCTACAATTCCTGTTATAAATAACTAAACTTAACTTTAAACCCTTCAAGCCCCATGACGGTATCTTTATACTTACTACTGTTACTGGACATGGTTTATATTAGTGTCTATAAACGCTTTTAAAAGACGTAGAGATACTTTAACTAACAAACGGTTATACAAACACAACAATGTTGCGAATACTTACTATTCTTACTAGTTAGGGCAATAAATTAACAATTCTGCAAAGTGTTCTAATGCCTTTACACTGTTGGCGGCTCTACCCAAACAAGTCTTGCGACATCGATAACACCCTACACTATTTCCAGTTCACTACGTATTTTGAATAATGTTTGGGTACAGTCGCGACACGATGCTTTAAGTACACTGCATGATATAACACTACTGATATAAGAAAGAAATAATTAAGTGTAGCGTTGGAGCCTCCTAGTCGAATCACAAAGGGCTCTACTTTCAATGTGTCAAAATTCGTGATAGTTGCATAGCTATTTCGACAAAATATGTGTAGTCTGAGATTTTATATACAAATCATGTGTAAACATGAAAACATATATACATATATCTAAACTCAGATTTTTGTTTTTATGCAGAGATCGTCAGGAACACTGAAACATCTTTTGATGCTGTCTTTTTGCCAAAGTATTTCGCCTAAACAACTATTTTAACTAAAGGACAAACGTTACAAACCATTTTGCCTACAGTATTTGCCTAGGCAATTCCCAAACATTTAGTATATGGTTTTTGTGTCTAAGTGTACTTAGCGCGCGGGTCTGTCTTTGATATCAAATTGATGGGACATCTTCGGAAACTTACGCAACTTTTGAGCCCTCTTCTGTATTTATACCCTCTCATTATACCCCCAACTTAACTGACTTACATACGTCTTTTAGTTGGAGTAGTGTCACTTCTTAAAGACGTATTATATATGGACTAATATGGGGTTGTGAGGCTTATGAAACTTTGTGATTTTGTTTGTATGCGTAACCTAATTAGGCAGGTGTTAGATTCCTCTATACAAAAGGTGAACATATTTATAATCACTAAATGATCACTTAATGATACTTTACGACTCACGGAACGTGCCTTTTCACATGATACCTAAGTATAGACCTTGTACCTTGTACCTTTTGGGACCTTTAAAAAGTTGGTAGGTACCTACCTACATAAATGAAATATACACTACGATTTAATGCTACGTTAAGAGTATTCATCTTAAAACATTGTAGCACATCGTAGTCACACTTGTGATTGCATAGTTCTCCGACTTTTGCGTTAAAACTCGAAGTTGTTTAAGACAACTTTTTTCCCATGCTTTTCACGTAAAATTAAAATGAAAATTACTTTTGTGGTTTCGAAATTCTAAACTAAATTAATATTACATATCAAACCTAACCGCATTATTTGAAACCTATGCTATTTGCACAACTAATAACCCTTGAGCGTTGTCACAACATGGAAGTAGGGGGCGCTTCTGTATCAAAGGAAAATTACATTAGATTACAAATGGTTAGTTGCGAACAAAAATGTAATTTAACCCTTTATTAACTGTGGCACGCGACTGACGCGCGACAGTCGCCGCGACACGTGCTGGACACGCGACTGGTCGCAATGCGGCGCGACTACAAACACATTGTAATCGTGTTAGGATTACAAGGTGATCGATGTTGCCATATTAACGCCCCGTTATCGACCTCATCGCTCGCTAATCTAGTTGGAAAAATTACTATGATGAATACATGTTTTAAGGTCACCTATCATCATGCTACATAATATACAAGATTGAATGTAGTGGTACTCACTGTTACGGCCTCTATTTCTGGCTTATAGCAACATTATTGTGATTCTATGATCTGTTTACATCTTTGAGGTCTATTACATTTTGATCACCTGGGTGATATCACTTGGTCATTTAAGGGATATCTATGAACATTCATATCCCATTTATTAGCGCACTTTGATCACCTGGCACATGATCATAGATGACTTCAAAAAAAAAAAGATACAAAGATTCAAAAGACCTAAAAAAAACCTGTGCCTTAAACATCACCCGCGGGATCTAGGTGGAAAAAACACTCAATCAAATCAAATCAAAAATATTTTATTCAAAGTGGAATTTTTTACAGAACTCTTTATGAACCTACATAATATATCTACCACTGTTTGGAGGGTGTGGTAAGGCACACTTATTTGCATTGTGTGACCTTTTAGCGCTTGAGGGTGTATTATGCTTTACCTAATACCGGGTTCCTGTGTGAGCTGGTTTATATGCTCAATAACATCTTCTTATTAAAATTACCTATAGATAGAAAAGTACTTTTATTGCACCCTACTAATATACTAATATAAAATGTAGCTCTGTCGTTTTAAATTAATCGATGCCTAACAGTCGATAACAATTTAATAAACCGATTTGACAAAATAAACGCATTTTTTACGAATTTTATTTATTATTTCAAAAATGCTGACAATGCTACGCGCTAAACACTATTACAAGAACAATTCAGAGTAAAATTCGCAGATGGACGATACATGCTGAACGAACTGCGAACTGTTCTAAAGTTCGCCCTTTTACAATTTCCGAACGTAAGCTGACCGCGGGGATATGAAAACGCGCACTATGTGGATCCGTCTATGGTCTGATTTTTTTTTTAATTTTTGAAGCTTCAGTGTATTTATTATATTTTGTGACAGTAACTTCATTTGAAATTAGCTTTTATATTTTTAATGCAATTAAATATAATGCCTGTGGGAGAATGGATAAAAAAAAAGAAATGGTAAGGTTTATAAATTAACTGTATTAAATGCAAAGTAATTATTTATACACAATTATTTATACACAATAAATCTAAATAGGAGGTAGATGCACAATAAATCAGAATAATATGTAACAGTAGTTAGTTTCTAGGATAAACACGATAAACACAATATATCATAATGCACAGTAATATCAAACACAATAATAAAAGGACAATAATTATAATTAAGTACAATAATATGAAAGTAACGAGTTTTAACAAATCAATAACATACCTGACAGTTCAGAGTACCACCGTACCGTGCCCGCATGGGCAGCCTTCTGATCTGTCGAAATCTACACGCCCCTTTTTATAGCCGTGTTCAGGCACATCATTTTTAAATATGGAGCGGTAGTATTTGTTTAAAGTCAACACAAGTTTCTTTCAATTATCGTATAGTCTAATATAATATTTTATAGTACTCTAATAATTATAAAATTAAATATGCTCCCACACGGCCATTCTGACGAGCAGCCATGTGGCTCGCGAACAACAAAAATAATTACGAGTTACATATGCAAATTAAAATAAATAATTTAATTACATATACGACAAGATAATACTTATTCTAATTGTTCATTACAACAAAATATAACGAAGTACTTATATGATTAAGTTATAATATCAAAATCTCCAAATCACATGGAATACAAAGGCAAAGTTACATGACCGTTATTAGGAAATCACATGGCTTACATACATGGTCAAGTCGCATGACCGCATTTACCAAATCACATGGCGTACACACATGGTCAAGTCACATGACCGCAATTGCCAAATCACATGGCGTACATAGATGGTCAAGTCACATGACCGCAATTGCCAAATCACATGGCGTACATAGATGGTCAAGTCACATGACCGTAATTGCCAAATCACATGGCGTACATAGATGGTCAAGTCACATGACCGCAATTGCCAAATCACATGGCGTACATACATGGTCAACTCACATGACCGCAATTCCCAAATCGCATGGCGTACATACATGGTCAAGTCACATGACCGCAACTGCCAAATCACATGGCGTACTTACATGGTCAAGTCACATGACCGCAATTGCCAAATCGCATGGCGTACATACATGGTTAAGTCACAGGGCGTAGAAGAGATTGTCAAACATAAACGGGAGCGTTGGCCAGACGATCACCGATATGCAGGACAATCCCAATACTACGAATTTACAACATTTACATTAAGAAGTTTACTTTTACAATAATTAATTTAAGGAATCTGTTAACTCATCACATTTCGGGTGCAACAATTCTCAGATTATCATGAGCAGATATCATTTAACTTGATATGTATCATTCCTATCCATCTTTTATCTCAGTAATAACGCATGGACCTTTAAACTTACTGTCAAGCTTATTGATTACTCAGGAATTTTTGTTTGACTAATACGGTATCACTAACTTTGAAAGGTATTATTTAAGCTTTACTAGCTTGTCCATCCTGACTTTAGACTCTTGACGGCATGTATAGAGGTCCAAACGCTTCACAATATTTATTAAGGCTGCTATAGCTGGAGGCGACTGATTAAAAAGACGTATTTTCCACAATTGTAAAACAGTTTGTTAAAAATTTCATCATTCGCTCAACTTGTCCATTTGCACGACTTACACCACTAGCTATGAAATGCAATTCTATAGACCACCGATAAACTTGAAAATTCCCTCCCAGGAGGAGGCAGCTTGATCACAAACTATACGTTTAGGTGTTCCGAAAGTATAAATCAGTTGTTTTAGACAGTTAACAGCAGCTAAGATGTTAAATTAGTAACATGTTTCAAAAAGTCTTATTTAGTGAATACATCTATAAAAACAACGGCGTATTGTTTAGTACGTTTTTTTTTCGCTTAATTTACCAGTGACTATTTGTAAAACTGCGTTACCGGGCGTGAACATGACAGATTGAGATTCTAATAAATTTTGTAGTTTTATTTTATAGTCCAACTTTTATCAGGATTCACATTCATTGAGTCTACATTAAATTTTGTTTTAATACAATTAATGTCATAGGAGTCGCGATAAATTTTCATACGTTTTTTTTTTAATAAAGTTACCTGAATTCTAGGTATATCGAAAAGATTTTGACCAAGTATTATGTCGTACTGTATGTGCCTATCAGGAACTAAAATAAAATCTAACTCAATCTTAAGGCCATCAACACAAACCATACATACTTTTCTTTTGCGAAGTACTAAAAGTGCCTATTGTCTATCAAATAAGAATAAACCCGTTTTTCAATTTAAATATTGCTCGTATTTTTATTACCTAATGCCACGCTGTTTATATTAGAATTTGAGGGATTTTCAATTTTACTTTGCTTATTTATCCGTTGAAAACAGTTTTCAAGCATATGACCCCTTTTATTACAAAATGTACATGTTATTATTTTATTGGGCTTTGCTTCGAATGGTTTTATATTATTGTTATTAGGAGATGTTCCTTTTTTGAAACCGCAATCACTACTAGGGCCAGAGCGGCACTCCTTTTGTTCATGCCCTAATTTATAACATTTA
This sequence comes from Chioides albofasciatus, assembly GCA_018248315.1. Classification (NCBI taxonomy): domain Eukaryota; kingdom Metazoa; phylum Arthropoda; class Insecta; order Lepidoptera; family Hesperiidae; genus Chioides; species Chioides albofasciatus. The sequence goes on from DWIJ01000591.1 coordinate 9,676, forward strand.
TGACATCGTCTATTATCAGAAGTAGAAATGTTTCTAGGATGTTTAGGTGGGATTTGATGACTATACTCGCTACCAGGTCTCTTACGTTTATACGAGTTTAAACTTTGGATTAACTGAGGTAAAGTGTTTGGTGTAAGCCGTAACAAATCAGAACGAATACGAAAATCAGACATACCCGAAATAACTGCTTCGACAAGACGACGCTCAGTCACCTCCACACCAATAGCTTTCTTTGCCAGTTCCCATTTCCGCGACGCGTACTCAGTCAGAGTGGTAGCCTGCTCGCTGGTGTACTCCATAAACAGGGTCAGGTCGTCGTAGAAACGCGTTTCATCTGAAAATGTTTCAATGAGACCAGTCTTAAGTTCTGTCCAGCCTACTAAACTAGAATAATTACGACGTGCCCATTGAGCGGCACGCCCACGTAGGTTATTTCGAGTTAAATTTAAAAGTTCTCGGTTAGAAAGCTCATATTCGACTTGAAGTTCTTCGATGTTTCGGCACCAAACTTGTATAGTGTCGGTTCGATCATCAGGATCGAAAGTCGGAACATAAATATGCTCAAGACTGCGCATTCGTGGGGTAGGTCGAACATTTGGCGGGTTGAACGCTTTGGCGGTAGTATTGATTAACTGTGACATCATTTCTTGCATCATATTTTTCATTAAGTCAATAGGTACAAATTCGACTGTCCTTGAATTGCCGGCGTTTTCTGTCGTCGTTGAGCAACCAGGAACAGCATCGCCAGCAGATGATGTAGTGTTTCTGCCGATGCCGCCCGCATGACGGCGAGCAGAATCAAGTGATGTCCGTCGTCTTAGGATTGGAGAGACATGTTCAGCAACCTCTCGTTCTTCAATGTCGCCTGCTGTCTCCGACGCTCCTTGAAACTGCTCCATCTCAACCGGGGTAGTTTTTTCCGAATTCATTCTGACATTCCTGAAACCAAGTATTCATGGGCGTAGTTTCTGTTAGTGACAAGTTCCATATCCCACTTCTGATGTGGGAGAATGGATAAAAAAAAGAAATGGTAAGGTTTATAAATTAACTGTATTAAATGCAAAGTAATTATTTATACACAATTATTTATACA
>DWIJ01000592.1:0-10765 GCA_018248315.1 Chioides albofasciatus
ATATTACACTAAAGTCATATATCCAACTAATTTCAGATCATATGATTCAGGTTATTTACGTCAACGTCAAATGATCGAATCGGGCCGGCAGCGTCGCGTGCCGTTACGTCGCGTCGATGGGTGTCAACCCAGCTGACGTGTCGCCGGGATCGACGCGACCGTTATAACTTTGATGTTAGTGCGTGCACAGAGAGCTAGTCGCGATTCGCAACTGCATTTACACCAAGCGACTATTATACACTTTTAAAATATGCGGTAACATTTAGATATAAGCTTTTATGAATATAAAACGTATTACTTACGTCTACATGTAACAGGATTTTTATATGTTACTTAAAATTGCATACTTGGATAATAATTACACTGGTGTATATGATTATTACGATATCAACGTTACCCGATTCTTTCGGGTCGACAGCGTCGCGTGCCGTTACGTCGCGTCGATCGGTGTCAACCGAGCTGACGTGTCGCCGGGATCGACGCGACCGTTATAACTTTGATACTAGTGCGTGCACAGCGAGCTAGTCGCGATTCGCAACTGCATTTACACCAAGCGACTAATATACTTACACCAAGCGACTAATATACTTACAACAAGCGACTAATCACACTTTGCCACGTGCATCAGTCGCAGATCAGCGGCTATATTAACTGCAACGAGAGACTTGTTGCCAGACAAAGCCACTTTTAAAATATGCGGTAACATTTATGAGCGTTTACGTATATAATACATATTACTTATGACTAAATGTAACAGGATTTTATATCTTACTTCAAATTGCACACTTGCATGATTGTACCTACCTATGAAATAAATTAATACATCTCTGTAAATACTTATTTAGTTGATACGATATCACCGTCACAGGATTTCATCGGGTCAGCGACGTCGCGTGCCTTTACGTCGCGCCGATGGGTGTCAACCGACCTGACGTGTCGCCGGGATTGACGCGACCATTATTTTTGATATTAGTGCGTGCACAGCGCGCTAGTCGCGATTCGCAATACTTACAACAAGCGACTAATCACGCTTGTGCCACGTGTAGCAGTCGCAGATCAGCGGCTATATTGACTACAACGAGCGACTTGTCGCGAGACAACGCTACCTATAAAATGTGAAAAATTATTTCCACAAAATACCGTAAATCCATCATTCCAATCCAATAATATTTATTGCATGACGAATTTGATTTCGTGTAATTATAACATCTCGAGAGATTTTAATTACAGCTAAGCATTTCAGATTTTTTATTTGTATTTATATTATGCGTATCACAAATTACCTATCATTTTCTATAAAGGCGAAGGAAACGATGTTTTCCTAACGTAACGTAAAGGTAACGTACATACCTATGAGTACTTTAAAAACCTTATAAGCGTAGTAGTCTACCAATTATGGTCTAATACTGCTAAAAGATAACCGTGCCCAACAGTGGGACATTTTATTACACATTTTGTAATAGATATTGCATTGAATTGTAGTTACGCCATATATTTTCAAAGTTGCATATCTAATCAATGTAAGTAAGTAGTAAACATCTTAAAATAGCATGAACAAAGTGCATTACCGAAGCAATAATTCGTAATTAATTCAAAGGAACGCATTAAAGTATTAACAGCGCGTAACGCGACCATTTTCCGCCACATTACTACCAGTTGGTGGCAACCCAACCGCCATTTGGACAACTTCCAAATGTAAACACTGGTTTACTGTTAATTATTATGAGTACTTTAATTTTTTTTATTACGTAGCTAACGTGATTGCAACCCACCTGAGTATGTGGTCACTAGCGATCATGAACACCAAGTAGGATTAGATAAGGTTCTAAAAGAGGTAGACCACAGATGCGTTACTCTTGGCGACTGGGATGGTACTATATCAGATACTAACCTTACTGGGTATATGTTTATTAGAGAAAAAGATGTGGAAAGTGACGAATTGACGGATCAAGTCATTCCCGAGGCAGTCGCGGAGATATCTGATGCTGTTCACAGTGGGAGCCATGTCTGCCCCAGGCGCATGTATCGCCAAGCTTACAGGTGCCATCCATCTGAGAACAAGGAAAGGTGTTCTATGACTTATGACATATAGGACGCAAAGATGAAAAATGCAAATTAACTTATGAGAAGTACTCGCCAATTAACGACGTATTGAGAACAAGAGAACTTATTTTAAAAACATAGGTATCCTTTTATTAAACACGAGCAGAACCCATGGCCCGTTGGGTTACATTATCAAAATTTTCACGTGGATCCCAATTTTTTTCTCGTCTTAAATATAGCTTATGTTCAGGGTTAATGTAGGATTCTAATAGTAAAATAATTTTTCACATCAATCCAGTTCTTTCGGAGCCTATTCAATTCAAACAAACACAAAAATCAAATCTTTCTTTATAATATTAGTATAGAAATGCAAGTACAAAGGTGCTCGATTGTTTGCTTGTAAAGGCTATCATAATGAGCCGGAGTAACTGACGTTGGTTATCTCGCGAAGTGAATGAATAACATAAATCCAGAACAATCTGCCGCATCGGCCACTTGGAGCCGTGAGATGGTACTTAAGGGCCTCAAAGACACTTATTTTTAATCAATATAATGTTATCCAGTCTCGAGGGGACTAAGTTCGCGTGACTAACAACATTTACGCCTCTTTCAGCCTCGTTGGCCATCGATAGTTCCTTAACTGCCTACAAACTGCGAGCTACGTGAATTATACTGACTAGGGCAAGCATAGATAATACATATTCAAAGTGGTTTTAGTCGATGATAAAATTAGAACCTGTTGTTAATTGACGTTTTAAATTATGTTTCAATATATTTAAGTATTTATGTGTGTTAATTAAGCGATAAAGCGTTCTCGATATAGCTTTAAATCATTTTTATAGGATTCTAGCAAACGACAATGCGCTGACTGAGTGACTACTGCCGCCTCTGTACCTACTCAACTCTCGATAAAATTAAATTCCTACCTGAGTATTCTTATTTATTCTTATTCTCTTAGACAAAATATATCTTAATTACACCTCCCCCTTCATGCCCCCTTCAAAGCACAAATATACGCAAGTGTCACATTGATAGTTCTAGCAATATTATTTATGAGTGGTGAAGTTTTAATATAATTTAAGTAATTACTCAACCAATTCTAATTATGGAAATTCATTCTTAGTAAACTACATTATTCCAGAGGGACATTTGAATAAAAAATGTCAATGCCATTGAAGTGACCTACTTACTAGTATGGTACTTAATATGCTATTTTTGTTATAATGTATTTATTTAGTTTGTTATAAACCCCAGATAGAACAGCCACAGATACGATGCTTCACTCCTGAATTCTAAGTTAGAACGCCCCTATAAGTAATTATCTCTATCTTACCACACCCTTCAAACGAAAATACAGTAGCACTTAACCCAAATGTTATAAATTATATTAATAATGCTCAAATAAGGCTTCGATCAATATTTATAGACACAATGCGCAGCTATTATGACATTAAAAAGGTATCCAGGAGCATTGAATCATTTATGAATTCACAGGGCGGCGCAAAAAATAAATCACAAAAGAAATAAAACGAGGCGACTCGTTATTGATGGTGAGAATATGTAAAACGTAAGGCGAGTGGCGCCAAGTTTTTAGGTCACGAATCACGAATCTATGGTGGTAGTCACGGAAGGTTTGACACTTGCTTTTGCGGGTTATTTCTAAACTTCTTGTTTATTTAGTTTACGAGTTTGAGTACACAAACTTAAAGCGTAGGGCCCTGTATTGTGATTTAAAGAATAGTTTAGTAATATTTATTTACGAAATTTAAATGGCAACAAGAATGATCACCTGATTGAAAGTGGTTACTAAAAGTTGTCATCCATAACAAACCGAAGGCTGGAATTATACCTGACATCCAAACTGACAGCCAAAACTGTAATGCTATCCCTGAATACCAAGTTCGAATGTTTCATGTATAGAACCCTTTTACTGGCGTTGATACCAATGGAAGGTACTAATGAAGGATTTTGCCGCATTTACATTCCACGACATGTATAATTACCGTTCATTCAATAAAGAAAACCAGTATTAACCACGTCACGTACAACCAAGTCACGATTATTATCGAGAATTTTGATATTACTAATGAGCATAATTAAAAGTATTCATTTCCATATCAATTAATAAGAAATGTTCATGGATGTCTATCATTTACGACCTCGAGGCCACCTCAACATGACGAATACAAATTAGCACTAATAGACAGCTAAATTATTCACGAAATTATTCTGAAACGCATATTCATTATCCTTTTCACTTCGCCGTATTTTCTTTAGTAATTAATGTGTTAGTACTGTGAATGAATAAATTATTGATACTTAGTTATAAATAAGTAGGTATAATAAATACAAATCAATATGTTGTAATTTTAAGTATACCTATTACATGTTTCGTTAAATGTAATACGTAAAAATAATGATTCATCAGATAAGAAGTAGTCGGTGTAAATGCAGTTAGGCGTACGAATTATTAACTAAGGTTTTATTTATAACGGTTTATAGAAAAACTATAACAAACTTAAAGAACAATAATTTTCCCGACACATTATAAGATGGATAACATTTGGTAGGTATAACGATTCCAAGTAGATTTGTGCAAGTAACAACTGTTAAAAGCTTTTAGTATTTAAAAAAATAATAACCACATGTCATCAAACAACTAAAAAAATTAGGAGAACGCTTATCATTATTGCGGATGTACAAACAGATACTCGATGTTGTAACTGTGAGTAAATGCTAATTATAATCATTCATGTGTTGAACACATGATATAAAATATTAAACAAACCTACATTTGAGTGACACGATGAATAATTTATATCAACTAGAAGAGACGGGTATGCAGTCCACATGATGTTGAGATGCAGTTTGATCATCGTCGATAATAAAAATAATATAGAATTGCATGTTTTTACCTCACGGAAAAACCAGTGAATCAATATTGACGTCCTTTTTGTACTTGTAGAACAATCCTACTAAAATTGTATATAGTTTAACTGAACATTTAACAGTAAGTTTATTATATTCCAACTCGAACACAACCGGACATAATTATGTAGAACTCTCTGTAATTGAAAGTCTTCTATTTGGTCACCAGACAGCGATTTGCCATAATGCGTTTTTTGGGAGGTATTGTAGTGTTGTTATGGTTATGCTGTATTGTTAACATTTTATTGTTTAAGTTAACAAAATACAGACATCATTCATCTTTTTATCTTTATCTCCCAAAATGTCTTCAAACAACAGTCAGTGCTTTTGACGCACTACATAATCATGCAGCTAATACAATACTTGATACAACCTATATAGATCTACAAATTCATCAAATTCCAAAAGAGTTTTTGATTAATTCCGCCATTCATTCACTGTAAACCTATTTAACCTCCCTGATCAAGCCGAATGAATTGGAGACGAGACCTAATCTCAAAGCATTTCCGTTCAAACGAATGCCAGATCAATACGGCCCTACCCGCTCCGTGTCTTTTGTATGCCAACTCGATTCTTTCCCTAGGGCGGGAGCAGACGCTATGGCTACCTATATCTTAGGTATGTAGAGGTACTTTAATACCTGCTAGGCTTAATAAAATTGTAATAAAAGTGCTCCCCCACTGGTATAAGCTGAATGTCCGTGCGTTCAGAAATGAACTGTTTACTTTTTTGCAATATCTCGAAATTCTGAATATTTATTCTAATAGTTAGTACTAAATCACTTTTATGGTTGAAGTACCAGTATCGGACTTTTATTTTCGCATTTTAGCAATATTTGGATTACTGTGTACCTCAGAATGGTGCCTAATGACTCATTATTATGAGTCTACCACTCATTTTTCAAGGGTAGCATCACATTAGAATATTAATGTCCATGGCGACCTCGCCATAGAAATCTACTTAGATTTCTGCACACAAAGTTACCAGGTACTTTAATTTGGTATAATTTTTTTTATCTATTTATGATCGGTTTCTGATTTTGGATTGTTTGAGAATTGACGATCGAAACATCACGTGTTTGTGTAACGAACATAATTTTGTAATATGTGTAACCTTAAAAATACTGTGATAAAGCAATCCCGTTTTATCCCTAACTTAGGAAGCCGGCATCAGACGGTAAGTATCTATCCTTCCCTATATAAGTATAGAATCAGTGAGGGTTGGTTGTCGGGCGAATCGTTAGATCAATATTACGCACCTAGTTTAGCACTTGTTTCACACCGCGCCCTTAAGGCCTTAATTAAGGAAAAAGCTAATCGTAATTTCACGCGTCACATCAACATGGGAGCCGTGAAATTGATTTTGAGTCAACATAGCGTTTTGCAGGGGTTTTTATGTGGCGGCGGGGTGGCAGCTACTGCCACCATTGAACATCTTGTTGAACGCTTGTTCGTCTACTTCTATATTATAAAAAGGCACAGGTGTAGCTTTGTTGCAGATCAATAATAAATAGTACAGATTGCGTAGTTTGAATATAAGGACTGTCATTTGATACCGCAGTCACGTAAAATCGCGTTATGTATTACGCAGTAATGTGAACGAGTTAGCGTCATACTTTTAAGAAACGGATTGACGAAGAATTTGCTTATATCGGTCTTGCGAAACAGTTAAGGAATGTTACTGGACAAAATTACTTATCCCTGAAAGCTATACCTTGTTACCGTTTTGTGATTAACATAAAGCAATACAAAGAGTGTAGTAAGGAAGAGACATCTTTACGAGGCATTCTAACTTAGTCCTCAAGGGAGCAACGCATCTGGTGTCTAGCTTAGGTATGACTCCAGTACGATCCGGGGTTGTGTATCGCTTTGCGTACCTACTTGATCCGCGATAGAATATTCTACCAGATATTTCTTCCAGCCATACGCTTGGCTGAAATCTTGTTTCTTTATTTCCTACTGCTGGGCTATGGTCTCTTTCCATAACTTGGCGTCCATTGGATTTTTTTGGACACCTTAAAATAAATGTTATTTTAGAATAGCATAGCGCATGCATACTTTTATGAGCGGTAGACGAAATAAGTTTTGAGAATCTCTGCTATATGAGTACAATAATACCTAGAATGCCCCTGATATCAGCAGGGTCATATCCTGCAAACTTACGTCACAATATTGTAACAAGCAGCGCAAATATGATAAAACTCGTTTTTTAGTCTGTTTGATAAGATATGTTCCGGTGCGGTTAGCAGTGAATTGGTATGTGGTTTTATAACTTTTTGAGTAATTTAGGAAACACTTTTGTTATACAGTGATTATATAATTATAACAAAATGCGTAAAACTGTCCATTTTAAAAGATACAGTTATTAAATTAAATCCCTAAGAATGCTTGCGAATGTATCCTAATCTAATTAACATAAGATAAATTGAGACAAGTGACTTCAATAAAACGAAACGGTTGATTACTTTTGCAGATTCCTACAGACAAACAAAAACTTTTACATCAAAGATCAGAAAGTCAACTTGAGCGGTTAAAGGAAAAGTTGTCTCAAAGGAACATTTCAGTTGCGAGACAGCCTTTTGTATGAAAATATGGACTACAAATAGTTGAAAAGTATTATGCATGAAGGAAAGATATCGTAGTACGCAAATGCTTAAAATGTCATGTACAGATCTTTAAATAATGTGCAAGATAGCTCTTTTATATATACTTATATAAGCGGTGCTGACTACTTTTTTATATTGTATCTATTTATCTAGTAGTTCATGTGTCTCATTATATTGTGGTGGATTAAACTCTGCCTCTCGATCGAAGGGTCCGTGGTTCATATCCCAGGCATGTACTTTCGCTAGCGCGGTAGACTATGGCTTAATCCTTTTCATTCTATCAGGAGACCCCTGCCAAGCAGTGCGACGGTAACAGGTCGACGACGACGATTATCGTTAGCTTTACTTATAGGTAATGACTACATATATGTTCACCGTTCGACGATTCCAATTGTAGTAAAATCTAGATGCAATTTATTTTAAAAAATCTACTTTCGAAATGCACAAAAAAAATATTAGTTACCACTGGGAATTGATGCTTGAATAACCCATGAAGGAATGAATACTCTATAATTTCGATGCATTTGTACGCTGCGTTGCATTAATTAAATACTAGGGGCCGTGCACAATAGATACCGATACAGATTACAGTAGCCACGTACATACATGATTGATGGGGCTATCCCCCTCGAATTGTTACGTACAGCGCGAGTGCAAATCTATATTAATGGGCTGTCGTGCACCGGCTGCAGACGAAATATTAAAATGTATTTGTCTGGCAACGCTAGATAAAGGTAATTATTTTGTATTTTGCGTTTGCTCGTAATTACTTTATCCTGAGTGATAGGTGTTTTAATTTGAGTCAAGGTAAGCGAACATTTTTTGAAAAACTTTGACAATATAACTTGCATTTTATGTAATACGAATTTTACATAGATAATATTAAAAGCAGTGATAACTTAGTGATTGAAACTCGGTCTCTCGATTGAGAGATCCAAGTTTCGCACGCACATCTGATTTGTCAAAGTTATGTGCGTATAAGAAAATTATCACTTGCTTTAACGGCGAAGGAAAACGTCGAGAGAAAACCTGCATACCTGAGAGATCTTTAAACAAAAGTTCTCAAAGGTTTGTGAAGTCTACCAATACGCAATTGGCTAACGCGTTAGACTATCGCTTAATTTTTCTCATTCTGGGAGACCCGTTCCCAGCAGTGGGATAGTAATGAGTTGATGACGACCTAATATTAAAAGTAAATCTTTATACACACATTCCAAAGAACAAAGCACGATGTCTATATTAATCTTTTTGTTTTTAAACCTGCCTGTTTTATAGGGAAGACATAAAAATGTTTGCCGACACGGTTGTTTCAATGGATCAGAAAGCTAACATCAAAATATAAATAGAATTCGTATCGCACGCCAGAAACGTACGTAACTGTTCTAAAAATATTATTACGCACTTTTTAACTACGATATTCCAACAAGATTGAATAGACATACCACGACACAGACATTATGATCCAAGATCGGTCCATGCCCAATCGTAATGTAAACCATGAATTGTAACAATGAGTTTTAATCCAAGTATATGCGTGTTGACTTCTACGTGTGCTTAACCCTTAAAAAGGATAATGCTAGTATGTCATACAGAATGGAAGCCTTCGTGGTTCGACTCCGGTTGTAACACCACACATCCATATCTGCTGCGATGACCGCAATCATCAAGATGTGTCGCACTAGAATATCTGAATCATGCTATCGAAGTTTTCTCAACATATATGCACGACAGCGGGTTGTGCATAATCTTTCTTAGCCAAACTGCCGTATAACAACAGTGTCAAGCGCTGATGTCTCCTGATTTAAAAGGAAAGGATAAGGAAGAAAGAAATAATAATAATAATAAGATACAAGGCATTCCAAAACGTCCTTCGAGCATTATATCTGAAGTTAGCATGGAGTAAAATTTCAATATTATTTTGAATTAATTACAACTATCCACGACAGTCATCAACTTTTGTTTTCTCTTATTTGGCACTTCAATATACATATATTTTTAAAAACCCAGACAGTTAATTGAAATACAGCCAGCATTAAGTTGGTGAACGCATTCGAAAAACTCATTCGATCAAAAAACAACTAACACTCGTCTGCGCGTACTCTTCAAAAGTTCCAATTAGCCGTGGAATTCACAGACGATAAATTAATTTAATTTCACGTTCAAGAGTCGACCTACATGGGCGACCGCGCTATGTGGCTAACTGTAAAGAGAGTACTGAGATGGTGATTCCGTAATGGGAGACGCACTTGCTAGCTCATCTGGGTTGACCGCAAGCACGGACGAAAAAAACAGACGACGCGACCGGAACATTGCATTGAATGCACTTGTGTGATGTGATGAATTGCGCTGAATATTTGAACGTCGAATGTGATTTTTTGCTGTCGAATTATATTTGAACCATTTGAAGTGATGACGGAATTTTATTTTTTTAAGCGTTTAATGTTGTAAACGACTGTATGAAGATAATGTGTATTGAATGTAATTAATTTATCATCGGTTTCAACATTGCAAAAAATTGTAAGTAAAACTAAACGTTCGATTTTTTTTAAGTTTTCCATAGTGTGTGAAGTCAGTTCGCACTGGGTTAGAGCGCCTTAACCCCCCCGTCAAACGCCTTCTGAACACAGTTTAGGCTAAGGAATTTGAAAACCCTCACCCAGCAGCGAAACAGTAATGGGTTAATAACGACGATACACTATACTTTGACACTACGAGGGGCCAATTCTAAGTTTTTTGGTCCAAAACCGCAAAGCGTAAAGCCCTGCCCCCCTACACCTGTTCAATAATGTATGCTAGCGCACAATACTACTGCCCGCGTCCCACATATCAGTTATGATCTCGACACAGAATACACAAGTTATGATAATCTATCATATTATTATAGCAATATTTGTATTTTACGTAAGAAACTAGAGCAGTCTTTAATTAAATCTTTATTTACTAGCATAGAGCAACGATAGCCCAGTTTAAAATGTGTCCTCTCGAAGTCCGAGGTTAAAAGCACCTCTGATTTTTCGAAGATACGCACTTGTTTAATATTTAATTGGTAAAGAGAAACATGGTAAAAAAAAAACTTATATATTTAAGATTTCTTTTAAGAAATTCTCAAAGTAGTGTGAAGTCTACCAAGGCACTTTGTCAGAGTAGGGGAATATAGGTTAAATTCTTCACTTTGAGAGGAGACCAATG
>DWIJ01000593.1:0-10764 GCA_018248315.1 Chioides albofasciatus
CGTATCTTGAACTGCGCAGGAAGCACAATCTACCACGCTGGACCATTGTAGAGTGGTGAAGAAAGATGGCCATATTACCTACTTACTTGTCGACACCATTTTCTTCACAAGTTAATGTCTACTCAATAAACTCACTCTCTAATAATCCACTCTATAAATTAAAAATCTTAATACAAAAATTCTTGATGAAAATTCTGTTTACGCGATACTTTAGAGTAAAGTGATGAAATTCCGAGTGTTTACTACGTTGCCGAAAATCTAGGTCATATTTAGATAATGCCGTTCAAATTCAATAAAAGCGTCAGTTTGACGCTTGACTTTAAAAGCTGTTTGCATTTTCGAATAAACAATGCCTTTTCCTTAAATATAACCACTATAGAAATAATAATTTGTTGTCACTGATTTTTTTCCCAGAGATATTAAATACGTAAAGATACGTAGAATGGACATTGTCAAAAGTTTTGTACGAAAGCTTTCATAACGCCTTACATTGACACCATCTCGAATTTATTGACGCGTGACATACATTTCGGTGCAACTTATTGCCAATTGGTAATAAATCATGAATGACATTTTCCTCTAAATGTAGTTAAATACATACATAGTAGTAATAGACTATGGTCACTCTATGGCTACTATATTATTGCTTGTGTGGTTTTCCATAACTTTGATACATCATAATAATTATTAATACTTTAAAACAGGAATGTATGGCCATATACCTGTCATACAATTCAGCAAGCGCAATTATAGCATCCGCCCTAAAGTTCCGACCGCATCCGTAATTTCGCCAAAATGGCATTATTTCATAGCGACAAAACCCATGACGTCGTTTCCGAATGTTTGCGGTGAAACCCAATCGATTTGGGGGTTCGTTGGTGGAATAGTGTTCGGTTATGGCATGCTGTAATCCAAATTCTTCGCTGAAGTTATAAATTCTTATGCCTTATGACGTTATAATATGCAACGATATTACTCAATATAGATTTTGGGTAAATATACGTAGAAAAGCAATATATATGTTTAATCCTCTTAACAAATATATTTCGCGATATAATATATGAAAATAGCGTATGATGTAGCATTTTTTGTTTCCTATACCTTCTTGTACTCTTACCACGGAATTGTATGTAGGTAAATTTTGGGTAAAAAGAAACAGTATTAGTCCAAAGTAGGTTGAATATAGCTATATCTTCGGTAGCGACGTAATCTGCTAATAATTACTTGATCGGACAAGGAATTAGTAGGTATTACGTAGACTAACCAGTAATTGCATAGTAAGACATTGCTTCACTAGGTTAACGCAATATATTGGAATTAACCGCATAAGTGGCTACTCAAAGGTACAAGAGACCTTGACTTGAGAGCTGCCATTACTACCCACTACCTATTTCTTGTATATAGCAACGCAGTATTGTGATATGTGGTCTGTTTTGTAGCAAAGAAAATTTATATAGGATGAATCAACTGAAGGTATATGAGTAGGACTGTGAGGAATATCAGGTAGAATATTTGTTTAGATTGTCTCTGGTTTGGAAGTGACTACTTAAGACATTGGCGTGGCTGTAGTTTTGTTAATGGAGGATCAAAAGTTGAATTTGCAGCAACTAATATGAATAAACCGCCAATTTTTCTTCGTCAAGATGTATTTGACATTTTTTTATCGACAACAAAGAGTAAAGTCCTCTTATTCGAAGTTTCTTACTTAACTATGTTTTATACTATGTGTTATAACGTGAGATTCGGATCCCCTATACTTTTCCTTACATATGCCGATGGCTTAACTCAATGAAGTAGTATACTTGTATGAGCTCTACATACGTAGCTGTATATCTCACACGACCACATCAAATAAGTACAGTCTTAGCGTTAGTTTCTCTACCAATAGCTATGTCAGCGTATTATACATATGTGATCTAGTTTGGATTAAATATCGTTGATCGCTTTTAACGCAAAACTAATATAGCGAAGCTATTTTCCTTAAGCTTTGTTAAGCTAAAGTTAGTTTCACGCGAATATGTTTCCTTGAAGAAATTCTCATGCATTCAGAACTTTAATTTCGTTACGAAAGTTTAGGCTAAAAATCACTCTATGTATAAGACGATAATATAAACTATAAATAATGTTTTCCTGTTTACTGCGCCGTTTCGTCAATATGCGATGTATCATTGTAGTAGATACGTATTTCAAATATGTTAGGAAGTAAACTGACTTACTGTTATGGCCTATATTACCCTAGCTTTATAGAAAAATTTAACTTTTATGACTAAGTTTATTGTATTCTCTCACAATCGTCACGTTAGTAGCTGTTTCGCGTTTTTGCCTAAATGTCTTTATTTGTCGTATGAGCAGAACGCGTGAATTCCCCCGTTGAGTGACATTATGAAAATTTTCACGCGGATCCCCGCTTGTTTCTCGTATTAATTATGTTCATCAGGGATCATGTAGAAGTCTAATGGTAATAAAAGATTTTTTCAAATCGGTCCAGTAGTTTCCGAGCCTATTCAGTTCAAACAAACAAAAAATCAAATCTTTCTTCTTTATAATATTAGTATAGAAAGCCTGCGTCGACCGTGACAAGTTCTATATCTTGTTGATAATGTTTTACTTTCAAATTTATGTACCCGAAAATGATTTACACCAAAATCATGGTAATTTCTTCTTTGCTACTTAATAACTACACGTAACACTGTAAGCTTGGTTGTAAAATCATTACAAGTGAGCTTGTTAAATTAAATCTGCCCAATGACAAGACGAATGCATAGAACGAAGCTCCGTCGCCTCGGTGCTGAAAGAATTTTAATACATTTATATTTTTAAGAGGGGCTCTTATTTTATATGTATTCGTCAGTAAGAAAACTTGAAATTAGAAAAATAATTTCATGACGTGTCTTCTAGTATAATTCTTAGAGTACTTGAATTTTAATAATGAAGGAATGTGTGTCAACAGTAAATAAGACAACTTACTTGTGTAATTTTTGAACTTAATTTCAATCGTCCAAATATAAAACTTTAGCATGATGAATGAACTTCAGAGCTTGAATTTTCAAGTATTTAAGTTTAAAATTAACGTCTTCCGAACTTGTTACAGTGAAATGTAGCATTCGCCAAAGTTTCAACTTGTGGGTTGGAAAAATTTTATAACTTTGATTTTTCTGCGGTGCAGCAGCTGTCAAGTTCATATGTATATGAGCCACCAAGAGTATATATCTTTTTAGCTGGATTTTTGTACATTAAACTATACGTATCCAGTTGTTCTTTTGTGTGTACTAAAGACCCAAAGAAACTCAGTTTTTCTATAGAAGGTTAACCAGTTATTTTTAAATAAGCAAAGACCCAACTGCCTACAGTAATTAACTGAAAAGGGAAGGGTGCCTTTGTCACTTCCATAATTTAAACAAATTCTCGTATATTAAAATGACATACAAACCTACATACATACTTATACATCGGGTTAACAGTCATAAATATTTTTTACCAAATCTAAAACAAAATTAAAATTGTCCGTTAAAAACTACGTAACCGTAGTATCATCTTGAAAAATGAAGCTAGTTTTTCACGTTAGTCGGTAATTTCGGAAAACATAAATATTGTCGCGAGCCCTACTTGACAGTGGACAGAGGACGTTGGAAGCGGTAGAGCCATTATTATGAGTTAGTACGCTTATCAGCGACGCTTAAAATATGTTTCAGTCGACTTCAGCCCCAAGATCAGATGAAGGGTAGCGGAAAATTAATCTAGGCTGGCTGTTCACGGACATTAATGCAGCGTTGTGTTTAAATAAACTTTGGACGTTTAATTAAAATTTTGACACATAATAATTACAAAATTCGGATCTTTAAATCAATATTGCATAAAAACAATTAGGGAATTATTCATTTATAAGTTTTGAGGATACTGCGCTGTATGTTAACCTATGTATACTTTTTATGTAACAAATTCATTAAGACCATTAATGGAATTTAGTCGAAAAATATTGTATCATATCATTGTATCTACATATTATCTAGGTACTTAACTGTATGTAACTTACGTTTGTATCAACAGTATCAACAGTATAACAGAATCCCGTTTTTATAATTTTGCTTCGCGTTAAGGTTTCTGTTTAGACAGTTTATTTATTGGTCCTTGGGCAATAAACAGACAAATGGAACACTTACGGCAACATTCACCATAGTTTATGGCCCCGCTCGTAACGTTTATATTGTTTTCTTTTACACTGATTCGATAAACTATACCCACGCAACTCTATTAAGTATGATCCATGTATGGTGTCCATACAATATGACGGTTTATGTAGGAGGCGCTAAATAATAATACATGTAAATTATAGTAAATCGTTCGTAATTATGATATTTTTGAAAGTTAAGGATTTTTGTAGTTCACACTTATTGGGTTCGTTATAGTCTAAGTGCATATCCAAATTAAGAGAAACATATTCGCAAGCAAGGGTGTATATAAGTTTCCTAACATTACAGCGGATACTGCGCACGCCGCAGAAATTAATCGTCTCGTGAAAGCAGCAACTGTCATATACCTACACTTTCAAGTTGCGATTTCGCGTCCGGCGCAACGACGTAACAAAAACGCTCCGTTAGCTTTCAGCCTTATATTGAAATATGAATTTGTCATTACATTTAAAAAGTATGACATTCGCAAGACTTATTGCGGCACCTGTGAGGGTAAAAATGGTAACCGCAAATCAGAAAAACATTGCAGTTGACGTAGGTAAACCTTTTTTGACTCATTCGCTTTTGATCCCTTGGGGTACAATAAATTTTAAAGTACGATTTTATAAATCATTTTCGTTTGATGAAAATATTACTGGGCGTGAAATAATGTGCTTTGTTTGTGCCCGTATATGTTTAAAAATCGGTTCATTGAATATATTCGGAAAATGCGTATAAAGTAGAGAGCAGTAGGATATTATTTGCAGATCAATCACCAAAAGCGTGTATTGGGGCGGAATTAATAAAACTGCCAACGTTCGCCCCTTGATTTGAATTCTATTTATTTAGGACTAAGAAATAGTCTATATGTACGTACTAAATGAGGGAATGAAATCCAAATGTTATTTTAATATTTCGTTTGTATACCTACAGTTTTCGATGTCATGTAATAAATTACGTTGGATGTGATTTTTTGTGCAATGTTTTTTCGGGGAATATCTTATGTTTTGTCTATTTTTCTATTTGTTTATTTTTGACCATGTAGTCCACCTAGTAGTAAATAACGAATGCCGTCCAAGTAAATGTGTAAAAATGTTCTTTCTGCAGAAAATTACAGACATGTTGCCTCCTGTTGTCGTGTTGACTCCTAAGATCTAAGATGGTCGTGTCAAATTAAAAACAGCGGGTATCTACAACCCTTTACCGAAACGCAAGAACGCTTCGCGCTAGAAATAGGTAAGGTAAAAGTGTTTCCCTTATAGAAAAATATATCTAACGCTTCTCAAAAAAGATATATGTAAAAACTAGTCTAATGTATGTTTCATTTGTCGTATAAAACGTCTATTTCTAACTTTAAGGCGTTCTGGTTATCTCGCCGTATGCTAAGACTCTGACTCGGAGGTTTTAAATCACCAAAGTACCTACTTACATTTAAATCATACATAACATTTATTTATAAAATGGCAAAGAGAGATTTGAGTTCATTCTAAGAAGTTTTTAAAATAGTTCTAATCTTTTAAGAAGATTGAAGTTTCTGACGAGGGTAGAATAAAACATGAAGGTAGGTCAAAACTTTTTGAATCCTTAACTAGGATTTGCTTTAACAATCATTCGCTTCCAGGTAGCTGACAGATTATTTTTGGTTTTATTTTACGTTACACAAATTTTGAACTGTGTACTTCTGTATTTGTTAACAAACTTACAACTTAGAAACTTTTTTAATTCATGTCTTCAATTTTTTCTGTCATGTCATGACTTAAAACAAACCTTCCTTTTTTACCCGCACTTTACAAATTTTGCAATCACGAATATCGTTTCATCATCATCATCATCAACGACCTATTAGTGTCCCACTGCTGGGCACGATAATCCTCTCAGAATGAGAGGGATTAGGCCGTAGTTCACCGCGCTTGCCAAGTACATATTGGTAGACTTCACATACATACATACCTACCGTTGAGATTTTTTTAAAACTTCTCTGGTATGCAGGGTTCCTCATGATGTTTTCCTTCACCGCTTATGCAACTGATAATTAATTTCGAATACGCACATAACTTAGAAAAGTCAGAGGGATTTGAACCTCGGACCCCTCCAATGAGAGGCCAAGTTTCTTAGCCACTAGGCTGTCACTGCACCGTTTCATATTCTACCTAAATACATATAATAGTTCTGCTAAGGCTCCACACATAACAGTCACCAAAGTGTTTACATTTGTGTAACGAGATCTTATGTGCAAAATTCTACACAACTGCGAAAACTTTTAGAGTTCCAAAGTACTATCCGTTGTAACAGCAAGTATGTTTTAAAACTTTCGCAACAAACATGTTTATTCAGAGAAAAATTAACTCTCATTTCGCGTTAACTTTTAAGAAGTTAATATCCGTGTAATTCACAAAAACACCAATTAAGGGATACGGTACGTAAATATAATTTGTAGCGACTTTATTTTTGAAACAGGAGAAAAGTTATAAAACTAAATGTGTAATAAATAAATATGAGAAAATCCGAGGAAAATTCTGAAATCTTGAGCTTGCTATTCAATATGACGGGTTGTTTATCAAACTCTGAAAGAAAATTTACTTCCAGAACACTTATATGCTAACAGAGGTATAGAGTAAATGAGTTCCTTCAAACTTTGAATGCCTGTATACTTTATACTTTTTAGGTAAACATAGTGCTTCGTTGCTACATTATACTTCACAAGAAATTTTGAAAAGTAGGTACGTATAAATTTAGGTTATCCTTCACTTTCAGTGCCTACTTCATCCTAATAAGCAAGTAATAAGTTTTGTAGCATTAAAAGAGGCTTTTTGGGTACCTTAAATACAAACAAAAATTGACCCAAAAGGGTCATTAAGATTGATCATTCCCATATGTCTTTAGTCGGGTATCAAACCCAAAACTGTATAATATACATAGAGAGTGAACGTTATGTCACGCGGGTCGACATCACGGTTATATAACTCACATCAAAATTCATCAGATAGTTTAGAACCCTTATCTGAATATAATACAAAGGCGGTCAGACGATTTTGTTTTATTACGAGCGGTGTTTATGTAAATCTGCCTAAGAAATCAATATATAATAATATAAATCACAAACCCTATCGAACTTTGTCTTTGGAGCGTGCCTGGACGGTAAAATATTTATAATCTAGGTAGAACTTTCCTAGTATTCCAAAATAATAATTATCGTAATCTCGTCTGGAACGCGTAGTACTATAATAATTTTTAATTAATACTCAAAATTTGAGTTTAACCCAAATTCTAACATTACTCTTTTTGGATTATTTACTAATTACCAAAGAAACAAACATGGCTTTCTATGTTCACAGTATGTAGAAAGTTCTGAGAACTTTACTTTACTATAGGGGTAGGTATAAATCATCACTGACACCTATAACCGACGGAAATCCTGCGTCGCCTTACGCCTGAGCTGGTCTTCCTGCCTTGAGTTGGAACGCTTCATTCATTACTGCGGTCTGTTACCTCAAGCTCTAACCAATTACCAAGATCATCTATCCGTTATTGTCTCACTGTTGAGATAACAGTCCCAATTATATACAGAGTCCAATAAATACTTCACAAACAGATAGACAACAGTATCAATAGTTATTTACGTATGAATTACTGCAAAATTAGTATTCAGAAAAGAGTAGAATATTATAATTAAGTCAAAGGACGTTTTATATAATCAAGAAGCAATCCTCTATAATTCACCCCGCTATGTTAGTGTAAGTCCTTTGCAATTTCTACTGTCTGCGCGCAGCATCGCAATTTTCCTGTTCAAACATTTTGTTCTCGTGTTGTCTCGTCGGATTAATTGTATTAGAATGCACTTCTGTAACTCAGCTTTACTTAAGAACGATTTGACTTCAGTCTCACAATCTTCATTCGAAAGGTTTTCTATGAATACGTTTTGAAAAGGTTTCACGATGGCCGAGCAAAATATTTTAGAATTCAAAATGTCGGGGATTGGAGAGCTAAATAAACTTCAAAGAAACCTATTGGCCTTGCGAACTCATAATACATAAGCTTTTGAATTTTATAACACTGTTCAGAGGTGCACAGATAGGTTATTCATAAATTATAATCCAGATCTCCAGTTGATTGCATATAGACTAGTTTCAGCGGGATCGATTTTACGAGGAGCGTCTCAATTTCCCGTTAAGACGGTGCAATTTCCTTGCGTTTGTCGCACAAGTCACTTCGTGGTCTTTTGGTATTACCCGCTCTTCTTTCCCGTCGCATTTTATGACGCTCGCCCTGTGCTTATAACTTTTCTGTTCTTAAATTACTTTACTGCACTCGGGGATTTCATTTATTCAGCACTCAGGCGCCCGTTCCGTAGGTGCTCAACCGATGCACGCGTTAGAACACAAACATGTTTGTATATTCTTGTTGGTTCTCGTATTTTGTAAAGATAAAGACGTAAATAAAGAAACCCTTTAGAAATTGGATTTACTTATATACGTATATCTAGTACTAAGATCAAAGTGTAGATGAATAAAATGCAAATGTTGCAGGTTGAAGACTTGTTTTGTTTATAAAACCAAATTTTATAGTTCTTGTTATGCAACATTTGTTTGTTTCGCTCTCTCACGGTGATCTTTCCGTAATACTCTCCACAAGTATTCTTGCGGAGAAAGGATTTCTTATACGCTTACAAACTCTACTGTTTTTAAATTACTTTACTGTATTCTTTGATTTCATTTATTCAGCACTCGAGCGCGGGCATGCCCACTTACTCTTGATGCATTCGTTGAAACAAAAGCATGTTTTATCACAGTTTATTTTTCGAGCAGAACACTGATTTCTTATATGTACGAGATTTTTGTGTGATGTACAAGATTTAATCGTCTCATTCATCAATTACATTTGAAAGAAATAATTTAACATTAAAAACACACAAGGGAACAAAGATAATTAATATAAGCAATAATTAAGTAAACAAAAACTTTTGGCTGAAGCCAATACGAGGTGTCATTAACAAATCCACAAGCGAATTAACCCGATGAAAACAAAAAGTATATCTTTTATCGGTATTTTGGTTTCCTGTTATCTACGAAGTGAAGATAAATCAAGTGGTACCTTATTTATGAAAATCGGTCCATTACTTCCGGAGTTATGCTAATACCTAACGATATTTTGGTTATATATGTTTTAGTACTTTTCAGATTACCCCGCGTTATTTTTCGTCGTTTTTGTCAGTAAAATAGTCGGTTTCTGATACATAAAAGGCTTTTATAAAATTGTCTATCCATTAACGTTGAAAAAGAATTTTCTATAGATCAATTTTGAACGAATGCCATAGCTAACATGCATAATACAATGATAGAGAGCGAAGCAATATTATATTTTAAAATTACAAAACTGTTATTTTCAGACTAGCTTTTACTGTTAACACTATTCAAAATTCAGTAGACCGTTTGTCCCTGATCTAAAGTGTAAATCAAACTGAGTTAGACCGGCTTTAGTTCCTAAGGGCTTCCTATAAAGGTTTAGTTTAGAGAGCCCTTTAGAATGCGTACCCGTACTTTATCGATTACATTTAAACTTCCCTAAATCGCTTTCAACCTTAATCAATCGCCCGGGAAGACCCTCATTACTAAAGAATGTTAATGATCTTCCTAAGTTGGTAAAATAAAAATATATCTTGGCTAGTAGTTAACACTACTACGCCCACGTAATTTTCAGAGGTCAAAAACATTTACCTACCTGTAAATATTAACAGTACTTCTATCGAACGTTCAATTACTATCTTGAGTAAATATTTTCAACACATTGATTTAATTTTAATACAGAATAAATGGCAAATCAAGGTACATACTCTTACTTCTTCGGTAATATTGACAACGTAGCAAAATCATGATTGCCAGTGGCGCCTCTGCCATAAAGAAGTTTATTTTAAGACGAGGACTATGTTATTGTTATCGATTAATTCTCGTCTCGTATCGTCGTGTTTCAGCATCTGTGCAAATCAATGGAGATAGTGAACGAGGAGCACGAGATAGTGCAGATGAGCTACTACCAGAACACGCTGCTGGTGTCGAGCGTGTACCGCAGCATCGTGTGCGAGCGCCGCGACTCGCGCTGGCTGGTTAACCAGCTTGGCAAGAAGGAGAGGCGCAGGTGAGCTACTGAATGAAAATGTTCCGGGGATTTATGGTTATTTTTCGTTTTGCAAAGAAGGGTGGAGCTGAGTGATGAGTTTTAAGCAAGGTACTGGAAAGCGGTGAAAGCCTAGTGGTTAACAAATTCGGCCTCTCATTCGAGGGGATTGAGGTTCAAATCCCAGCTACCTCTGACTTTTTGAAGTTATGTGCGTATTAATAATTAATTATCACTTGCTGTAACGGTTAAGGAAAACATTGTGAGGAAACCCGCATACCTAAGAGATTAATTAAAAAAGTGTCTAAAGGTATGTGAACTCTACCAATACGCACTTGGCCAGCGCGGTGGACTACGGCCTAATCCTTGTCATTATGAGAGGAGACCCGTGCACAGCAGTGGGACAGTAATAGTTGTAAAAGGTGGTAGAATCCTATGTGGTTCAACTCTGGTGACACCACCGCCACACCTATTTCTGCCTAAT
>DWIJ01000594.1:0-10764 GCA_018248315.1 Chioides albofasciatus
ACATACATACATAGCGGTCGAATACAGAACCTCCTTTTTTGAAGTCGGTTAAAAACAAAAGAAATGGTGGATGTCGTTTTTCGGCGCTTTATTGACAGCAAGTTTTGCACTTTAACTATACTAATATTATAAGGAGGAAAGATTTGATTTTTTGTTTGTTTGTTTGAATTGAATAGGCTCCGAAACTACTGCGCCTATTTGAAAAAATCTTTTACCATTAGAATTCTACATTATCCCTGATGAATATAGGCAATATTTAATACGAGAACAAAATAGGGAAATACGTGAAAATTTAGATAATGTAATTCAACGGGTGCTTGAACTCTGGCAACACCACCACCACACCTATTTCTGCCTTTTTTGTTTACGAGGGGAAATCCTTCAAAAGGTAACCATACCGTGGGTTATGTGGCATTCGTACCGCACTAAAACCTACCCGGTGGCCGTCCTCGGCGCTACGTAGAGAACCCCGGGATCTCCGAAGGAACGCAACCGGAGTCCTCTTAGCGCGTTGTCCCGTCGGGCTCCGCCTAGGTTAGCTTAAAGGCACCTATTTCTGCCTAATAACAGCAATGTTAAGCGTTGTTCTGGTTTCAAGGGCGTGTTAAAAGATATACTTTTCCGGAGCATTCGAGATT
Organism: Chioides albofasciatus; assembly: GCA_018248315.1. NCBI lineage: Eukaryota > Metazoa > Arthropoda > Insecta > Lepidoptera > Hesperiidae > Chioides > Chioides albofasciatus. The sequence goes on from DWIJ01000594.1 coordinate 639, forward strand.
AGTTCTTTGGGGTAGCAGCACATACTTGGCCGACCTCAGGTACGAATCTAATTTTATCTGGGTTTGATTAAAGATGTCTGTATTTATGTAATGTATTCATTGGTAAGAGCAAAAAGGCTACCAGTATGTACCCATTACATTAAGTCTATTATTTCTAGTAAGTATGTCTCGTGTTCCAATTATCTAGAAAAATAATAAAATAGGTGTCTAAAATAAATGATTAATGAAAGTACGCAGTACTCTGTTTTCAATTGCTCTCATTTTGCCCCAAATAATACGACATTTATTGAGTCAAGAATTTGTCTACTTTCGTGACTTGTTTAATTAAACGAATTGAAACGATTAACACTAGTACCTTAAAATTAAATCAATCATCAACTACAGGTGACCTAATTAATTAGCCCGGGCGATGTGAAACAAAAGCAGTGATAGCCTAGTGGCTCGGCCTATCGATCGATGGGTCCCAGGTTCAAACCCCAGGCACGTCTAATTTTTCTAAGTTATGTGCGTATTAGAAATTCATTACCACTTACCTTAACGGTGAAGGAAAACATCGTGAGTAAACCTGCATACCTGAGAGATTTATAACAAAATCTCAAAGGTATGCAAAGTCTACCAATACGCACTTGGCCAGTGCGGTGGACTATGGCCTAATTCTTCTCGTTCTGAGAGGAGACCCGTGCCCAGCAGTGGAACAATAATGGGTTGTTGATGATATTTGAGATTTAATACAAATATCCTAGTGCAGTGATAGTTATCATCAGGTGAGCTGAATGGATGTCCCATCAATTAAAAAACTCTTTCGCAACGTGTTATAGTATTATTTGCTCTAACATGAATGGGTACATTCATTAATGCTGAAGTAGCAGACCCGTATCTACTAGTAAGAATGGCTGGAATATATTTAAAAAGTTTCACAAAGCACAAAGAGATGGTGAGTCCACTTTTTCATTTAAACACTAGTGTATAATCCACTCATTGCAGTAGTCATGGAAATTGCAGCCGCTTATTACCTTCAGACTTATAGCAGCAGTGGAACGTCATGTTTTGGTTTTAAATGCTTGTCAAAGACGTTTTAAATCAACTGCATGCAGTTAGCCTGTAGGAGCTCTTGCATGAGGAGTTACAATTTAGTTCTTACGGGCAGCAATGCATATGAGGCAAACTTTTTCTGTAGTTCAACGCGTTCAAAAATATTTTTTATGGGTTGCAAATATGATTCCAACTTTACCTAAGAGAGCAATTCTTTTTGAGGCTCAAATACCACAGTCACTTTACCATGAGATGAAATGCATGCTGATTTCATAAAAACAAAGCCAAAGATGGCATATTACATCTTATATTTATTACAATGTTCACGAAATCACATTAGCAATTTGTTTCGCGAAGAACCCTCCAAGCGGAAAACTAGTTATGAATATTTATTATTTACTCTGTAGGCCGGCCGGGAAATTATACGCCGGGATAGAAATATGCAAAGTATTCCGTTACAAAAAGTGGGATTGGATGGTGAGCAAGATAGTTACTTATCTGCTGCTTTTAGAGCAAGTCTCACCATTTCTGAGACCACCATGTTTCACTGTGTTGCGCAATACCATTGGAGGAAGATTGGGGTTAGTGTCCCTATACTGTCAAATGATACAGGAACCAACGGCTTAACGTGCCCTGTGGAGGGCAAGAACAGTTACTTATGAAATCAGTCAATATGAAAATTGTGTTGACTTTTTTTCCAAGAATTGTCTCGTCATTGAAATTGAATTAGCTAAGTTAACAATTGGTTGTTTTATTGTGTTGCCGTTCTGGTGCTAATACTCCACTGACTTCATTTAAAGGGTAAAGTTAAGACTTACGAGAGACATTCTAGCTTAGTCTTAGAAGTATCCTATAATGCAAGCGGAAAATAGTAACCAATAAACGTCATAAAAGCTACCAGTCGCTTAAATCCCGGGACAGTAAACTTGAAGAAAGATAAAAAAGATGAATCCAAAATTATAGTGGACATTTCACAAAATAAAGTAAAGCGGCTTGTATAAAAAATTCTACTCGCAGGAACCAAGTTTTGTCTTCAGATTTCAACATCAAAAATTTAGTTTCAAATCTAGGAAGACTGCGAAATTTCCTTTTCATTTCTTTCTTTGACAGTTCATTCTTTGTTGGAAGTAGGCAATTGGGTTTTAAAATAGTTGTATCTACTTTTTATTCAAGACCAGTCCAGTGATATTTTAGAAAGCCTTTGTGATTCTTTATAATTGGCAACCAATCCTAGGCAACGGGCAATTGGTGGGAGAGGCTAGACCAGTGGCCAACTATACCACCATCCAACAACTCGTATCTTATAATAAAAGCCTAGATCCACAACTTGCATGTTCTTCGAAATATGAATCGCCCACCACTTTAGCCACTAACGGTCACCTATGCAACTCCTGATCATAGACGTTGCCAAACTTTTTGGACCGGTTCTGATCTACACCAACCATTGGGCTATCCGTAGTTTAACATAGGTATACTCTGTCTACAATATTTTAAATTCAACAACACATCACTACATCTAGGCTATATTGCGGGGTCAACAGCTATAAGTAGTCTCGCTTGTTTGAAAACCTTTACGCGTGTAGTGTTTACTGGGTTTTGAAATTGCCTAATTTAGTCCCAAACAAACAGAGTAATGTAAACAATAACAGTTAAATTGTTTGAGGGAAGATCTTTGAATTAAAGGAAGGTGTACGTTACATTTCAAAATAGAGTCGTGGTATTTATCAGAGTGAGGTTTTTAACTAAAATAGTAATTTTATGCTGCCGTCCTAAACTCCTGATATTGACTAGTTTTACCATTCAAGACATCTAAAACAAATTTCATTTTATCACAGATGTCATGCATTTCCCGAAGATTGAGATGAAATGTGAAAGAATGAAAATGTTGATCTTTATTCTTAAAACTGAACGCAGCAGCGTTGCACTATTGCCATCAGAAGATTAAAAGGTTGTAAAACCTTCTATGGTTTAAGTCCGGCGGTACCACCTGGGATGTGATCTTATCTGCGGTTGATAACAGATGTTCAGACAGTAGCCACATAATATCAGATAGACTGCAAGCTCGTCTGCTACTTCTATATTATAAAAAATACTTTCTTGCACTTTGTCACTTTAATATAAATGACGTAGTGTGATTTTTCGATGAGTTTACTATTTACTTGAAACAAAGCAATCTATTTTTTTCTTCATAAATGTGTCTTTTGAGATAGTATTGTCTTGCCAGGTTACAAGGGCGTCTCCTATTTTGATGTCAATAAATCACTTGGTGATGACAATGCTGATTCATTTGAGATCCAATAAAATGCTCCCATCGTACATCATCCTGTCCATTTGGCGCGGATGAGCGATTTTGACAATAATGTTAGTTTCGTGTTGCGCAGTGTATGTTGCGTGAACTAGGCGATATTCTTGCGATAGAAACACCTTTGTGACAAGAGTGAAATGTTGTGTTAATCTGATGGTCTTTGTATCTGATGTTTAGTTGTAATACTCACTTATGGAATTCTATAACCAAATCTGTATGAATTCAAAGGAACTAGGTTCAACACACATGTTGATTTAATCCTTAAGTAAACTGCGATGGAACCTTATCATATACGAGTCAGAACGTAACAGCGCTTAACATATATCATGGCAGCAAAAGATTGTCCAAGAGTTTGACCACCTTTAAATAGTTGGACGCCGATGCTGCGAGTATGAAATATTTTCCCTCCTCCTATAATCCTTTTATATTTATTTCAGTAAACATACCAAAAATCTATAGTCAAGTAGGAGTTAAGAATCAATTCATAAGTAGTAGATTCAGTTTTTTATCATAGCAGTAATAAACATTTTCAGATTTTTGTCATATTTGATTTTAGCTTTGATCCCTGTTTCTTCGATTAACTTCAACATTTTGAATACAAGCAATGTGTACTAAAACGTAGATACTTATTCACGGGTTTTCATTGCTCCCTCGGGAACTATACAATTTTCCGGTTTCGAAAGTACGCTGTGTTCGTCTTTATAACACAAATGTTGTGCCTTGGTTTACATAATGATTAGCCGATTAAAATAATGGGGAAGTACAATAAAATTTGAATTAATGATATTAGTAGGTATGTTTTGTCTTTACTAATATTATAAAGAGGAAAGTTTTTGTTTGTTTGTTTAAATTGAATAGACTCCAAACGACTGGACCGATTTGAAAAATTATTTTACCATTGGAATCCTACATTATCCCTAGTGAATATAGGCGATTTAATACGAGAAAAAAAATAAGCGAAGCCGCGGGTTCTGCTCGTATACAATAAATAACTGAGATTGGTGTATTACGGGAGAACCACATAAGATATTTAAAATTGGACCTCAATGATTGTAGTAGACACCATTTCACCAACCTCATTGAGGATACAAACCATGTTCGACTTACTATTTAAAGTTTGTATTATGACATAGCAAAGTTTGTATTATGACCATTAAATAGACTGTATGCATTCTTCTATTTCATAAAGGTAACACCAATATGTATATGATATAGCAGACCGACAGCTTGTTGCCGACACGCTTCTCAACGCAAGGATGACTGTCAATTTCCGGGCGTGACAAATATTTGCATTGCCCTGGCTACTGTCCCCATGTAGTTACGTGTGTTGATTCTGTATGCTGAATCAATCTTCGTTGTGTATTCTTGCAATCTGAAATAAAATATTTGCTTTAATTTCGATTAGCAAGGCTATTTTAATTGTGTTTCGTTAATCCTCCTCAACAGATTAAAAGTAAGACATATTGTTTGCTTCAGATGGCGATATAAGAAAATAATCACTTGCTTTAAGAGTGTAGAAATATAACATAAAAATGCTTAAAGAGAATATTACTATAGGTATAATAACAGTAATTTCCATAATGTTTTCTTTTGTAAAAGTTAATAAAATCTATAAACCTTAATTTCGCAGCATCGTACAGCGGTTTATAAGTTGCTCATTTTCAATTCAAAATCGTGCAAATAATAGTTCGCCAATATTTATAGCTTTAAAACTATATTACTCACCAGCTAGCGTTCGTGCCACATTAATTTTATTTTCGCTTACGTTCGCGCAAAATGTAATATTCGCAAAATCTTCACTTTCATCACATTCGTTAGCATTGTCATATGCATTTTGATATTCGGACATGACAGATGGAATATTCGCTAAGTCTTCGATATCATTGTTAGTTCCATTATTACGATCATCATTGTTTTCACGCTGTGTTCGCTTAAACAGTGAAATCTGTCAGACTTGCTTGCAACGCATGCGACAAAATTGACAAGCGAGTTCAATTATGATGAAGTGGATAATAGTGGACGTATCGTTTGGGATAATTATGTTGAGTAGGATGACAGATTATGAATTGACAAATGATGAAAATCGAGTAAGCAGTCCTTTCACTTTATGGGGATACAAATAAGGCACAGGTTATAAGTGGCGTTTCTGTTCGATGATACTAGGATACTTAGCAAAATTAAAAATTTAAATTTAATAATTGTTCTGTATGACTTATGAATAAAATAAAAAAAAAACATATTACTGAAATAAAGCGTAGAATGAAGACAAAGAAAGAACAATATTACAAAAAAACATTTGATTTAAATATTCTGACGTGAAAGATCTAAAACGGCAACCAACTTTATCAGAAAATCTCTAAAGAAGTTTCTAAGGAAACTTGTCAAAATTTTACATAAAGTTCCAATTTCCCGTCTAGACGTCATGATGACAATAAAAGAGAGCTCAGTGTGAATAAATCGCGCCAGAACCGCATAGATTATTCATGGTATTGCGAAGACCGGCAAAAAATGGGACAAAACAATAAAACCGATAGTTTTACTGCGTTTTTATGAGCGACGATGACAGGTGAGGATCAGGGTACGGTTCCTGGGTCCAAGAACGTAAGAACACTTTATGTTTCTGCCGAGATCCGCTATAAAACATCCTCATCTTTATTTACATGCGAATGGTGCTAGCTCGCTTGGATAAATAAGGAGATGCGAGTTGAATTTGTTTACTTCTTAGTAATCTTTACGGTGCTAAGAAATGTGTATACAATATAATGAAAATCCACTTTCAAAACTGCCAAAAAATACTGATTTCCTATATGGAGGTTTAAAATAAAAGGGAGTCCCCTTATTATTTTTTACTATTTTTATTATAGCGGTCCTAGGAATACCTATTTTGTAAAATTTCAAGTTCTATCTCTTACAGTTTAAGAGATATAAAACCCCGTAACGGACAGACGGTGCAGGTTTAATAATAGCGTTTTATTTTTACCCTTTGAGTACGAAACCCTGAAAATGAAAATCGAGCTTCAAGTCGTTACCTTAAAAATATCTTGAGCAGTGCCTTAAAAGGGAGGTGTTTTGTTTTGATACATTTATGCATACATAGACGTTATCTCACGAAAATATTCCTTTCACCCACCCATCATTAATGGCAAAGAGGTTTTTACGAGCCACTAAACGTGAACTCTCGCCCGGAGCTGTGAGATCTTTTTTATTATCAAAATAACGCTGAGGTTTACTATCAAGAAAGTTTCTAGAAGCATAATATCTCGGCAATAAAATTCGGTCAAGTTTGTATAAGGTGGATTTTAAAGGTATTTTCTGCCCTGCGTTCATGACTTTTAATAGATTTTCCGATGTTATACACAGAATAGAAGCCTTGTAGGATATTAGCTTCTTATGGTTAATAGAAAGACGCATGCTCCAATAAGCTGCAACACGAATTAGTTGACTACCTTTGAAAAAAGTTGTAAAAGCAATGTAATGGAACTAAACCTCTAAAAATTATTTTCAAATTTTTTCTACACATTCTTAATGATCGAGATGTGAACCATGAACGATTGTAACCACTTACCATCAGGTGTAAAAAATGTCGTCGATCTGAAGATGCACCACCTTCTAATTTATATTCGGCAATAAAAAAACAGCCATAGCCAAATGGTTGAAACTCAGCCTCTCGATCGAAGGGTCAGAGGTTCAAATTCCAGACACGAACCTCTGATTTTTCTAAGTAATGTGCGTATTAGAAATTAATTATCACTTGCTTTAACGGTGAAGGAAAACATCATGAGGAAACTTGCATACCCAAGAGATTTATAAAAAAAAATCTCATAGGTATGCGAAGTCAACCAATACGCACTTGGCCAGCGCGGTGGATCTAATCCTTTTCATTCAGACCCATGTCCAGCATTGGGACAGTAATGAGTTGTAAATGAAAAAAAAAAACGAAAAAGACGAGCTGATAATCTTTACTACAATCCAGAGAAATTTAACAGAAGATCTCTTCACTAAGTTAATCAACCTCTCAGCAACTGAGCAGCTTCTTACCTACTTAACTACAATCTATCCATATCCACTATAACCTTTTATGAAAAGTATGATACTTATCTCTTGAACGACCACTTGAGAGCTTTTCAAAAGTTCCCATCAAGAACTTGGTACTTCTATACACTCGTCTCTTCATTCGTCTCGCTGAAATCCAATTTAATAACTCAAAGAAGGTAGTAAATGAGAAATGGAAAAAGACTTACTGACCGCGTGACTTTTCACACCGCAAACTTTTAAACGATTGATTATAAATTATATCAAAATTATAAGTGAAGTATAAACAACAAATAATTAAATTTAAATTAAATAACAAAGGTTTTTCGCACAGTCTATATTGAATAAAACCTGTTACCAACACAATCAACAAATAGAGTTTAACTACGATTCTTTTAATTGCTATTTCAATAGACTAAGCTTGTACGCGAGCAAAAGGTTTAAATACTCTAATTAAAAACCTTAGTTTATTTATTATAGTAAGTATGTAGATATTACTTTTCACTTTGTCAACACATTCATCATCATCATCATCAGCCCATATCTATCCACTGCTGAAAATAGGCCTCCCTTAGAGCCACGAAGCTCGGCACTTCACTTGAAAAATGCTTTTCTACTTAGACCCAAAGGCCGACAGCCTACTTCGAAGTAATTAAATAAGTGATCCTGAAACTTTCAGCCGCCGATAAATCGCAAGATCAAAACAAGTAAACGGACTCAAAAGTTATAAGCAATATAAAACGGGGATATGCCAATAAATAAGGATTTACTGCGGGTTTCAGTGACGTATAAATTGGATAAAGATATTTGGAATCGGTATACGAGAAATGCTGGTACAGCCCACGCCAATAAAGTAGCGATTTGTAAATGGGCCCCGCTCACATGTTTTTGTGCTCACATTCGAAGTAATTAGTATTTATGAAGCATTGTGTGAAATGATACATGCAATTATGATATTACCCATGTCTTTTAATATCTTCCGCTCTCTCTAGCTCTCCAAATTTTTCGAATGTGACAAAAATAATAATTTTACTGCTTGGGTTCAATTAAAATATATCTTTCTAGCATTTTTTGTTAAATAATGAATATTGTAAACTTAATATAAGAGGTAAATCTTAGTTTTCCAAATCTTTAGCAAGACAAACCTTCAGCTATAATTTCTTTGGTTGGAAGAAATTGGTTATGTTGGGGTTGATTTCAAATGTTCATCAGCTATTTCGCTTCGTTAAATAAAATACGGGTTACTGGTACCGATTTTACTGTTCCTCCTACATTGGCGCAGGTTATTGCGAATTTACTTCTGTACGGCCGACTAGAGTTAAATTGTAGGAATGAGTTGCATGGTCCGGATTTATGGGTTTTCACCCCAGCATCAAATAAAGCAAATATTTTGAGCGTTTGCATTTATTTCATCCGCTACCCGGTTTTTATCCGATTTAAATATTTTATTTTTGAGCGGATTGTGCACGACTATTACTGGCGTTGGATTTTCTCGAAACCAAACAAATATTTTTAAAGTTATGTAAAACGATTGCGAATAAAACCTGGGTTCAGTTACGTTCGAATGAAGTAATGCTTCTTTGTTTTAACTAAAAAAATTAAACTTACTTACAAGTATTTTGCTAATAAATAACGTTATATTACAATTGAAGTGAAACAATACAAACAGCAGGACTAAAAAGTAAATAATACCTTACAGCATACAGCATAAACAAAATCGCAATCTCCAATATAATTATTGCAATTTGGTTATTGGGAAAAAACGCATGATTCTATCAGTAACAAATTGTACGCCCAAGCAGCTTAAGTAATCGTTGAGTAGCTTAAGCAACAAGATAGTAGCTTTAGCCACTATTACTCAAACTATAGTAACCAATGTGCGGTCAGCCTTAATTTATAGCATTTACACATAGGGGACTTTGATATAGTGTTATAAATAACTGAGTCTCTGTTCATTAAGAGATTAGTTTTAGCAACGGTCGCCGCTTTTGTATGATATAATATGTACTTTTCACACATAGTGAGGGGTTAACACTAAGTGTTTAACGATAAATTTTATACGTGTTTACATTAAACGTTTTTTTGGAAAGTTGGTGATGCGAGGCAACTATTATAATCGTTATAATAACAGATAACGTTATAACAGTAGTGTTACAAGCTGATGTATCCCGGTTCAAAGAGTCAAAAAGAACAAACTTATCCAAGGTGTACCAACTAATAGGGATAGCAAGGGATCTGGGGCCTACCTCATATAGGAATCTTATCTTATATGGCGTTATTTGCTTGCTACCTAATTTTTTAAAAACAAACCAGATTACTTCAGAATAAAAAGACGGCAAAAGTAATTCGTCCGGTTATCTTTTCATCATAGTTTTACTATGAAACGTTACCTGACGGCACAAAGTGCACTCTAGGGTATTACTGTCGATTCACAGCAATATAATTTGCATTCTTATAAAGGGTTAACCTTCTATAACTATTTCATGCATGAGCATTCGTCCTCTCGAAAGTGGTGAAGCAAAACTTCATTCTATTTGATGTGCTGTTATGGAAATTGTCTGGAATAAGTTGGATGGAAAGTTACACTTTTTATCAATGGTTTTATTGGGCTTTACCCAAAACAATCACATTTAATGGTCTACAGTAACTTACTATCTCGTGGCTTTTGTATCGTAAAACATTACAGTATATCAGAACCTATAAATGTTTGTCTTAGTAATTAGGGGAAAATTCTTAATTCTAAATTGAGATTTAATG
>DWIJ01000595.1:0-10762 GCA_018248315.1 Chioides albofasciatus
AAAAAAAGGAAAATTAAATTAACTTTTTTCGTAGCACTGGCTGTTTACATTACTTTCAATAATTCCTGTATTGGAATCAATGACAAATACTCCAAAGCCATCCATGTCTCTTTCATTCAAAATGGAATACATTACTGTAGCGTTGACACCATTATCTCTATCGATTGCTTTAACTCTGGCTACTTCGGCGCCAGGCTGTTGCTCTTCTCTAACGCTGACCACATCTTCTCGAGGATCGACAATTTCTGGTGAATTGTCGTTAACATCAGTGATTTTTATGGAGACGGGTACCCGACAAGATTTTGGTAAGGACCCCTGGTCTCTTGCTTCAGCAAAAAGAGAGTAGAAATGCTTGAACTCTCTATCTAAAACTTCTTTGGTTGTAATTATTCCTGAAAAAGAAATCAATTTAAATATTCGGTTTCATTAACATTATTATTATTTAAATAAACATATTAGAGTTATCCATAAAATAAAAGAAAAACAATACACAGTCATCATAAATATGTCACTTAGAACATAAAGTACTAATATTATCAACAGTAAAAATTATATTAAAAACGCAAAAATATTTAATAATTGTTTTTTAATCATAACTAAAATAACTACTGCATACTTTCAAACATAATAATCTGCTGATAAGTAACTTGAGATGGGGAGAATTTTGTCAATTTCCAAGCTATTATCAAGGCTTTGAAGCCTAAAATTAGCCATTCATAAAGAAGATCGCCTGCGGCAGAATGCCTATGATTATCCAAGGGACCACTCCGTATTCGGAACCTAAAAATCGTCATGACAGAGAGTTGGGACGGCGATAAACGTGATTTCATTGACTTTGACATTGAAAACGAAGCTATATCTCAAGATAGTAAGGTCGATTTTAAACTGCAGGATATAATACCGTCGGTAGATAATAAGATGTGGTAGAGACCAACGTAATGAGCGATGTGATGCGCGTTCTAGAAAAAAAATGTCCGTCATTATTTCCCCGGTGCAAACAACAGCCACTCCGGATTTTGTTTTGATGATATTAAAGTAAGAATTTGAGTTATACGCGACGACAGAAATATTTATCTGCTCACTGAATCTTTTGAAGATTATATTATACATCATGATGTCATGATATCGTTTTATGAAATATTCTGTGTACTTAAACAAACTTTATACGACCCTAAAAGCCCGTTTATGGAAACACTAGACATTTAATCACGTAACCACTAAAGGTTACAAAAGGTAATACGTGTTTATATCTTAATTTTAATGCCGATCCTAAATTGGCACGTGTTAACACCCATAAATTTGTTCCGTGCATTAATAAGTCAGTCAGCGTTGTATGGAACATTCCTATCACCACCAGGGATATACAATTAGAATTTATTTATAGTCAATCTCGGCTCGGATTCCGGCTATATTTTACACCTATAATTCATTTGCGAACAGAAAATAAAAGGTATCCGTCAACGAAACGAGTTGTAGGGCCGCAGCGTCCTACACATACATTTGTAACATATGAGCATTAAATAGCCGACGACAGTATCTGGTCCTGCTACGGCTGGTAATAAAACATGGGAGAGAATGGCGAGGCTGCTACATAGCAATATTTTAATAATAGTTAATGGCGGGTCAGGACGCGTGCGCGCGCGACGACGTTTATAACTTGCTATTGACGCGCGTAAATCCATCGTCGAGCCTCCCGGGGTGATCTCGGCTGTTTGTCGCGACCTCTGTGGGAGAATTGAATAAATCTGGTCCTTGACACAGGATTAACCTACTTCCATTCGATGATACAATAATCGTATTACGTTACGAGTTAATATTTGATGCAGAATTATCAAAACTGCACACGTTATGCAAGTTACTGAGGTAGGCCTGATAACATTTTTTAATAGTAGCAATAGACCTAGACCGTTTTGCACATTTTTACTCTAATCATAGTGCGTTGGAATTACAAAAAATGTTTGAACACTATGGCAAATGCTGTTATAAATGTTAATATGCAATAAATGTTAACATGTCGAAATATGAAAGAACTTCTGCTATTTCTATGACTTTCCACAGATAGATTTACTTTTTAAACGGGTTTATTTGATCTTATGAAAAAGCAGAACCAACAAGAGGTTTTGATTTTATAATGATTTGATGATATGGCAAGTTTTTCACAAATATCCAGCTTTCGCGGCAATAATTGTCAGGCGAGCGAGACTGATTCGGGTTTTCTCGATTCGGCATCAAATAGTCTTTGAGGCGCCGACGAATAAAACGAAGGGTCGGGAACGATTATGGACATAAGCGGTTGGGTATCGCCCTCCAAAAACGTAACCACCTGTTGAAATCTGAATTCCCTATCAGCAAAGCGGCCTGCATACAGTTGTCGTGAATGATTTACGAATTTTGCATCCCGGGGTTGGTTTGCTAAAGCGCTAACTAGCTCTCGGGGTGTTGATCTCTGATAAGCCGAATTGAGATGGAACGGTACGCCATTCATCAGTCAGTTACCGAGGCGATAATGATGCGAGCTAGCTTTTTATTGGTCCATATCAAGAAGCGAAAAACTCACACGATATCGAAGATTAAGATCGCTGGTGATCGAAATTGGTCGCAGAGTTCACGGTTACCCGTGTTCTGAGTCACGAATCCGACTTCCTATTCTCCTATTTAGTAAAACCATTTATAATTCTAAAATATCTGGACTGAGACTCCTATAAGGATCGCAAAGGGCAAACATTGAATGTAAAACGGAAATGGTTGCTCGCTTGAATATATTCAACAAATTGATTCTTTTTAACAAAGTTTTTGATATCGATTTGAACAACTTATTTATCATAAAAGGTTATAGGCATGCCGCATAAACGAAGGTACTTTATTATTTGTATAATTGGAGGTTCATTATCTTTCTTAAGGAATATCAAATCAATCAATAAGACTTTTCGGGCAACGTTTACTGTCACTCATAATTGATTGAAACGCATATATTATTCCGTTTGCGAATTTCAATTATTGTTTTTAAAGGCTGAGCTAAGTTCTACAAAATATTGGATTTGGATCATACTTATTATCCTAAATTTTCCCAAATAAATTTTAGAATTTTTTACGGAAATTCGATGCATCATCGGATACCAAAAAAGAAATATTTCGACATAGACTGTGTCTCAAATGTTTGATTGATCGATTTATAAATACCCAGAACAGAAACACATTAAGCTGTAATCTAAAACGATATTCACGGGAAGAGACGACAAACAAGTACTCGAGACTGCTCCCTATTTCTTTAAATTGTGCAGGTATTAATGCGGTTCTGTTTACACGAGCTATTTACTCAGTCGATGAGTCTTAAGTCACAACACACTTTGGGTTTTAGCTTTCAAAGGCACCGACAAACTAAACAATGCTGAGTGGCTGGGTGGCTGGATAATTCTTGACTAATCAAATAGTAGTAGGGATTCTCGGGTCGTTTGCATTACGGTAAAATTGCATTGTTATAAGCCGGTAAAATGCATGCTATTAAGTTAACCGCATTGTTGTACGCTCCGAACGAAACAATGCACGCGACGATTTTATGTTACTATTGTCAGTTCTTTTCTCCTTCAAAGCGTATTATTACGAAACTAAACGTTCTGAAAGATAACTGCAAATTTATGATTTGCTCCCAATACACCAGTTTTTAAATAAATGCAAAGCAAAGAAATATTAGATTCGATTTCACCGATCCGACATAGTATTTATACTCAGCTAGGTTCCAAGCCTGTTCTCGTCCTAGGTGCGACGAGTATCAAGCTTTCCACGAAGAGAATATTATTTATTTCCTGGTTGAGTAACTACAAATATTACAAGCCGCGATAATAATCAGCACTTACCTGTAACCGGATTCACGATGAAACTGGTATTGGATGGAAATAGGCTGTATCTTAGAATGGAATTGTCGCCCAAATCCGCGTCAGTCGCTGCGATTTTCCCGACAAACGCGCCAGCCTTTTGGTTTTCTTCAACTTGGAACTCGTAGGACGTTTTTGAGAATACTGGATCATTATCATTTGCATCCACCACGTTGACAATGAGACTAGCTGTCGCAGATAGAGGCGGGATGCCATTATCTGTGGCTATTATAGTCATCTTGTGTTTAGCTATCGTCTCTCTGTCGAGTGGCTTCGCTAAGTAAACCCAGCCGGTAGTCGGCTGCACTTTAAAATGCTCTTCATTTGTGTTGTTCTCTGAGACAATGCGATAAGTTATACGGGCATTGTTACCCGTGTCTTTGTCAATGGCTTGGATTTCCAAAATCTGCAAAATAAAGCGATATTTTAAGTGAAAAGGAAATATTTATAACATACAAATAATATGCAGTGCTAGACGAGGTTGAAACTCAGCCTCTCGATTGAGAGGTACGAGGTTCGAATCTTTGGCACGCACCGCTGATTTTTCAAAGTTATGTGCGTATCATAAATTAATGATCACTTGCTTTAACACTTCTTAAAGATATGTGAAGACTAGCGATACGCACTTGGCCAGCGCGGTGAACTATGGCCGAAGTTTTCTCATTCTGAGAGGAGATCATGGCCAGCAATGGGACACTAATGGCTTGAGTGTGGGAATTCGCAAGATGATTGCAAAAATACAATGATGTAAAAATAGCTAAAGAAATTATTTACCTATGACTATTTTTTACTGATATTGGCTTTATGTGTTTTCTATTAACAAGATAACGGGTACTTATGTCATAAAATCAATCACAGTGATCATAATAAAATTACACACATCTACGTTATTGATGGAACTAAAAAAATCTTAACCGGTTTTTCAATATACGCAGATTAAATGTTATAGATATTAAATGATTCAAAAACCAAATTATGGCTCATAAACTTTATATTTAATTGTAATGTTAAATTAATCAAAAAATAAAATGCTATTCAAAAATATTAATCGAAGAGTTGAAAATAATAGTTTTCATATCTACTTTTGATGCATTGGAATTTGTGAATAATAACAGTTTTTTAACTGTAAATTCGCATGATATGAGGAAACGTTGCGTATGCTTTTGACTAACGCCTATAAATAACACGTTTAAACTTTATAATCAAGTACCTACTTTGAGAAATTTTATATCTGAAGATCTAGCTGACATTTGGAAACAGATGACATTTTAATTTGCTGACACTTGGTGACATTTTATGGACCGATAAAACCTTGTATCCCTTTAGTATCAGTCCGATGGGCGTTATAATAATTAGATAATTATTATAAAAACAAAAATATCCGTCTGTTTAAAAATATACCCTATATCGTTGCCGCAATTTAGATGAAAAACGATACCTCCTATGTAAAAATCCGTCAAGCCGTTTGAGATGTAGGGCGTTCTAACGGAAAATACATACATACATATAGACGCGCGGAAAACATTACCCTCCGCATTTGGGTGAAAATATATATACGTATGTATTATCAATGTTACGTGTAAACGTATACTAGATACTATTAACCACACTTTGTTTATAAAAATCGTCCCTAACTCATTTCAAATCTCAATCCAGCTTGAATTCTCAATTCTATCCCGCGTACCTTTTTGATAAATTAACGTCTCTGTGTGCGTCTGAAACGGATGAATTTGTATGCAATCCCTCGGGAACACCTTTCATCGTCCACTGAATTGAGTTGTTTTGGTACAAATGTAAACGGCAGCGGCTACATGTAAATAATTGTACCATGTTCTATCCATATTAGCTGGAATTAGGGCTAGGATTATTATTTTCTCTAAGATAAGTTACTTTTAGCCTTGGTCCCTGTAGCTCTGGGACCAGAATAGGGCTACGGTATATCTGCCTTTAGCAAGAGGCGACTAAAAGGGGTCTTACGCAGTTGCGGGCGGCAAGAGTGGGAGCTCGAAACGTCCGCCCAGTGACATCGGTAATGACGGCGGCACATAACCCGTCGTCGCTCCCACGGCGTCGGGTACCTTTTGAAGGTTTTCCTCTTGTAAACAAAAAATAAAAGTTATTTTAGTCATTCTAAACGATGTAGGTTGATGGTTTGCTGACGACATTATTCGGCATAAGAGCAGACGCAATTCAACAAGAGTAGGTAACCGGAGAGACTTCTACCATCTTTAAACTAATGTTAATATACTTATACCAGCAGTAGCATCTCAAATGAGGTAACTTTTATGACGACCGCTAGATCTTGTGTGTTAGACCACACGGCGTGTACACGCAGCTTTGATTGGTCAATAATAATGAATAAGGGTACATTTCCCTAAGCGTTTACACCGGACAAAGCGGTGAACAAGCGGGAAATTCATTCGGCCTTAAACAATAGAGTCATTTAACTGGCGTACGTTTACAAATAACAAGTGTATGTTCTGTTCACTGAATTTTACGGCCGTTTAAATATGACTCGGGAAGGAAAACAAATATTGTATGGAAAATATAATGTTGTGTCGGGAATAACACAGATACACAGAAATATGCCCAGAAAAAAAAATCTATGTTCATCGGTAAGATGTCTGCTTGACCGGGAATCAAACCTGAAATCTTTTGCATACAACGGTATTCTTTAAAATAAACAAAAAAGTTAAATAAACTCAGAACTATATTGACAATCATAAATGGTCAATGATGCTCATAAGTTTATTTAATTATTTCCTCCTACCTGAGTTGGAGTCCTACCTGAGTTTTCTTGCTACAACGTACGTTGTAGTCTCCTGTAAGTTATCTGCCTTATCACGTATATAAAACCAGAAGTCAGCTGAATCCACTGTTATTATAAGGCAAACAGCATTTGTATAAACTATACAAATATAAAGCTACATTAACGTCCACTGTTGTTATAAGGCTGACAGCATTTGTATAAACTGTACAATAGCAACGTGCACAGCTGTTATAACGCCGATAGCATTTGTATAAAATGTATAAATGTATAGTGACAGTAATGCCCATTATTTTTTACCCAGAAGCATATGTATAACCTTAATAAAAATACAGCGACAGCAACATTTAAAAGCTATTATAAGGCTGACAGCATTTGTATAAACTGTATAATATACAATTACAGCAACGTGCACAGGTGTTATAATGCCGATACCATTTGGATAAAATGTATAAATGTGTAGTGACAGTAATGCCCATTTTTTTTTACCCAGAAGCATATGTATAAACTTAATAAAAATACAGCGACAGAAACTTTCACAGCTGTTATAAAGCTGACAGTATTTGTATAAATTGTATAATATACAATGACAGCAACGTGCACAGCTGTTTAACGCCGTTAGCATTTGTATTAAATGTATAAATGTATAGTGACAGTAATGTTCATAAATTTTTTCCCAAAACCGTA
The DNA here is from genome assembly GCA_018248315.1 of Chioides albofasciatus. Lineage (NCBI taxonomy): Eukaryota > Metazoa > Arthropoda > Insecta > Lepidoptera > Hesperiidae > Chioides > Chioides albofasciatus. Next base: position 7,327 of record DWIJ01000595.1, read on the forward strand.
TGTACAAACTATATAAATATATAGCGACTGCAACACATAGCTGTTACAAGGCCGACAGCATTTGTATAAAATGTATAAGTTTGTATAAAACCGGTATAAAGCGTATAATTGTGTAGCGCACCCTGCGTATACCGTTGGCATGTGACCTGTCGTAGTTCTCTCCGTGTTCTCAGGATTCTCAGATCTGCAGACACTATTCCTGGCCTGCTTCATCACGCTGCTCATGCTGTTCGCTGTCTTCCTCATCATGCTGCTTGTTGGGTGAGTAGCTTGTATGTTTTCATTAAGTTAAAAGAATATTGTTCGATAGTAGGATTCCCTCGCGATTTTCGAAAATTTGCGGAAATTTGCTTCATAATCGGCATAATTTGATATAAGTTTCAAGAACAGTCCATTCTTCTGTCAAGAACTGAAGGCCGAACGGACGGACGGACGGACGGACGGACAGACGTACGGACGGACGGACAACAAAGCGATCCTATAAGGGTTCCGTTTTTTTTTTCGGAAGCGTAAAAAATGTGCGTTTGTTATTTTTGTTGAAACTTATCTAAGGGGGGCATGAAAATATTATTTTGTGGCTCGGGGAGGCGCGGCGAAATAAAGGTTGGGAAAGCCTGGTTGAGAGGTTAAAACTCGACCTTTCAATTGAGGGGGTGGAGGGTCGAATTCCAGGCACCTCTGATGTTTCAAGGTTACGTGCGTATTAGAAATTACTTATCACTTGCTTTAACAATGAAGGAAAACATCGTGAGGAAACCTGCATAACTGAGAGATCTCAAAGGAAATTCTGAAACGAGGCCCTTGCCCAGCAGTGGGGCAGTAATAGGTTGACGACGACGACATAAAATCGTCCTGTGTAAATGTAAAATTGCCATAAAAGCGACAGCAATCACATTTTCAACGGCTTTATCAATTCCCCAAACCCAAAGTATCACACGCAACGTCCATTAGTCTCCCAAAATTGTATTTGTCACGACAATATCAATCGACAAAGGGTTGAAACCCGAACCGATACGATACTGCAACCCTGATTCAGGCCCTGATTCAATTATCCGAGCTCCTGCCTGATAGCGTTAGACGAGTAACAAAATAGACTCCGAAAAGAGAAGTGTTAAATCCGTTACGAAGATGTGAACGTTGGAATAGTTTTCAAGCTCAAATTATTGTTTTATTCAAAGAAAAAGTGGAGATACTTACATAAATATGTTTTGCTTTAAGAAAATATTTGTGTTAATATTTTTTTCACATGTTATGGAAATAGTTTAGTAACATGCAGGACACCGTAAGTGGATACCGTAGCCCTTGGACATCTATAATCAACTCCGGATAAGATTTGAGTCGTGCTTGAGGTCGGCTACACATGCTACCCCTAAAGATTAAGTTAGAGCGCCTCGGATAAGATAAGATAACCATACTCTCCGAACCGGAACACACAGCGCGTAATATTTTCGTTTTTAGTCAGAAATACAAGCGAGGGTGGAATGTGTGTTTTATAAGCACGTTTGTATTTCGATGAAATTGTATATGTAATTTTGTACTGGATTTTTAAAACTTATACCGTGGTTTTAATTTAAAACAAGAAAACACTTTTCATTAATATCCATATTGTGACAGTAAAAAAACATAGAATCTACATGTCAACTTGATCGTTACACTTCTCAGACAAGTAACGCAGCGCCTGATTGAATCATGTGTTCGGTCCGTTGCGGCCATTGCTCGGCTTTGTTAGCAGGCGCACGAGGCCTTTGTGAAAATGTTCCAAATTCGAAGCCACTATATCTCCGCCTGTCACTTTTGTGTGGAAATTGTATTAGATTATTCTTATTTGTTAGTTTCTTTTTAAGATTGAGTAAGCAAAGCAGTTCACCTGATAGTAATTGGTCACTATTTCCCACACACTTCTGTAATAGTACCATATGCAGGAGTTATGTTTTGCTATGTTGTCTTTCCTTAGAAATAAGATGATCTTATATGTACGATAGCTGGTATCCACATTTTCTCACTGAAACTCAAGAACAGTTTGACATTAGAAATAAATGTGACGGAGGTATCTTTTCAAGCGAACAAAATATATTTAACCACTCCTTAAATTATAATAAATTTCTATTAATTCCACCATTTATATCGCACTGAAACAGCCTTGTGATATATACCACAAACTTCACAAGTTTCATAATCCCTCCAAGTTAAGGAAAACATAATAATATTCGCGTATAGTAAAGATAAGTATGATACCAAGGATATAAGGAAAAGAAAAGGGTGACACTAAAATCCAATAACTTCGGGGTTCATTCACAAGATAGTACCCAGGGGTCTATTCTTCGTCACGGGTTGTCAACGTTCAGCTTTAATCCCTCAGGATAGATGTGAATTTGAAATACAACGTCCTACGGGATACGGGAATCCGGGAACGTGTATAACATGATACAAAGCACTTTAGTGACTTGAGAATAAAAGGCTGATAAATAAATGATCGTCAATTTACTGTCCCACTACTGGGCACGCGTTTCTTTTCAGAGGGGCTAAGATTAAGCTGCAGGTTAAACCGACATATCTTTGAGAGGATATTTAAAAAAAAGCTCCACACGTGTAGATAGGTTATTAAAATATAGTGACTATTAGATCGTAATACGCAAACAAGTTTGAAACTTAGAGTTGCCTAAGATACGAACTTGGAACCCCTTGATTAACTCTTGATTATCTATCACTTATTTATATTGTAACCTATTTATATTGTAATCATCACATACCTTAAGGGTGGAGCAAAACCATTGAGAGGAACACTAAATCTGAGATTTCTTTAAAAAATCTTAAGCAAATGAAGTTTATCAATCCATACTCGGGCCAGTATGGTGGACAATGACCAAAAAAACCTTGCCATTCTGAAAGCAAGCCATTCTTACTGGGACAATAAGGGCTTGATCATAAATAATATCAAAATATATTCGGCAAACGGGACACATTTTCCAAAACACTTTGTGTCAAGAGCGACATTGAACCCCTGAAGGGACGCTGTAATGGAAATCCAATTCTGTGCTGTCGGGATAGAGTTGGGTATTGATTGCTCGATCCAATAGACTCCGGGGTGTTGTATCAGAGACAATGGCGAAATGAACTTGTGTTATTGGATTTGCTACTGTTTTTCTTAGTAAGAGTATATTCGTAGGTACTTGTATACTGGTAATTGGTATAGATTGAGAATAAGAGTTTTTTAGGCGTACAGTCCACCTCTTGTCAACTCCAGATAAGATTAGATTCCTGCCTGAGGTCGATCATAGATGTGTTGCTATCCCTGAGGACTAAGCTGGGATGCCTCGGAAAAGTACGTCTCCATTACCACACCCTTCAAAAAAGTATACAGCAGCGCTTAATACTGTCGCTATTAAGCAGAAATAGATGTAGGATAGATGCTGTAGGAGTCGAACCACAGAGGACT
>DWIJ01000596.1:0-10759 GCA_018248315.1 Chioides albofasciatus
AAATAAATATTATCGTTATAACATTTATTATGTATAGATTTAACATAATCATCTGAATAAATTATGTAATCTTACTGCTTTATATTTTATAACATAAAATGAACATTATTCTCAAATATGCAATACTTAATATTAAAAAAAACGTTTCACGAAATATCATATCTATCCAAGCATTTCTCAGATCAAGTTTCCTTATCGACTTATGACATTTATCTCAAGTATAATTGTGTTATAGTCAATAATAATAAATATCAATATCAGCTACATGCACATTATAATCTTCTTGTCCTACCGTTGGGCACGAATCTTTCCTCACAACTAGGGAAGGTTTGAAAACACGTTCCATCATGTTTCCCCTATACGAATTAGTAGAGGTATGGTAATTATACACAAATTATACAAAACAAATTATATTTCATTACCTCAAGAAGATTTTCTCGTAATGTTGTCCTTCAACGTTCAAGCAAAATATTAATTAATTTATTGTACACACGGGATTTTAAAATTACAAGGTATCTGGTATCCGAACTCCGGGCAACCAGAAGGCTTTTTATAAGATTAAAGTAGCATAAAAGTATTAAGTCCATCTGATGGAAAGTGGTCACTGCCGCCCATAAACATCTGTAACCAACTTCATGTAGAATAAGGGTTCTACCAGTTGTCGATCATATATGTCTCGCCTCTCCTAAAGATTAAGAAGATAGTTGCCAAATATAAAAGCCAAATGCCAACAGCCAAATGTAAGCCACAGACGGCTTAAAATACAATACTTCTAGAGTACCACAGCTTTTAAATTAATATGTGCGGTCAATTCGTGCGTACAATATCAATTTAATATTGCAAAACCCATAATCGTGAACTTATAAATAGTTTAAATAATACCACAACCGGTAACGAATCCAGGAACTGTTAATGACTCACTAGGTCACCCAGTGCTCGTATGGACGGACAATAAAACCATGCAGCACGAAGTACTTGACTCGGAAAAACCTTTCAAAGGTTCATGAATAGGTTTAAAGGTGCTTTAAATAAGTATAGAGTGCAAATATTGTCAGATTGTTGGGTATTTTGCTTAAAATTAGTAATTTTGAGCATTGAAAAGAACTTTTTTTTGTACTTTGCATAGCTGCTTAGTATTTTGTTAAGAGTCTTCTTTATTACATACTTTGAAGTTAGAGAACACTGTGAGGAAATAAATATATCTGAGAGTTCAAAAATCTCATTAAAAAATCAAAAATCAAATCAAAATTGAAACCCGTGCCTATTTGTAGGAGAATGATAAGATAAAGATTACGAAGAATAGGTGTTTTACAGTTTTTATAATATTAATTATTCCCTACACCTTTTTATTTTACCTTAATTATTAATTGAGATATCGTCCGTAAAATTCTAAAATAATTGCACTTTTTATAACGTTTGTACGCAGACAAAATATTGCACATGTAAATTGATTACCATTTATGCATCCACAATAAAAACAAACAATCATTTCGAGCCAATGTTGTGCTGTTGCATTACTGTTATTTTTAGTCAAAATAAAAACGATCGCAAAAACATTACACAAATGTTTTGTAAGGAAAACTTTAAGGTCAAAGCGAACATACCGATCTCTCTGTTTTAAACATGTGTATGAATTTCAATTGTTTGTTATTTATGAAATTTTAATATTACTTATGATAAATACCTAATATCCAAAACAAACTATCTATGTTTTGAATCATCATCATCAATCCATTACTGTCCCACTGCTGGGCACGGGTATCTTCTCAAAATGATCAGGATTAGGCCGTAGTCCACCACGCTGGCCAAATGCGTATTGGTAGACTTCACATATCTTTGACATTTTTTTATATAAAACTCTCAGGTATACAAGTTTCCTTACGATGTATTCCTTCACCGTTAAAGCAAGTGATAATATAATTAATTTCTAATACGCACTTAACTTAGAAAAGTCAGAGGTACCTAGGTTTCGAACCTTGGACCCCTCAAATGGAGCCGAGTTTCTTAACCACTAGGCTGTCACTGCTGTATAAGCAGTGACAGCCTAGTGGTTATCTGCCATAATTTGAATATTTGTATAAAAAGTCCCAAGTAAATAAAATACAATGTCATTATCAAGGCGATGGAAGGCATGTCAGGAGTTATCATTCTCACGTTGACACGATAATTAAGCAATTTTGACCCTTATCACTTTAACATAGGGTTCTCGACACGTGCCTTAGTGATAAAACTGTCCGCGTGTTGCATGTCATTGTTTTGTGTTCGCACGAAAGTTTTGCCGATATAAGATAAACATGCATCATTATCGTCATTGTGCGCCGGTTATTATTATGAACCAGTGGAAACAAGATAGGGATGACCATTCCAGAAACATCGAATTTGAAATTGATTTAATTCGAAGTCAGACGTCACACTACAAAAATATGAAGGATACAAGATCGTTTTTCAAAAATCGATTTTTAATTTATTTTGGTGAAAAAGGTCACACGTCTTCGAGATTAGCAATATGGTCAACGAAAACAACTAAAACTAAACTATAAAGTAGTTTAATACGAAAGATGTATTTTTGTGATTTTACAACAAAAAAATCAAATTTTGATTTTCTGGTACCTCTTGATTTGTCAACCGCTTTAATATAAGTAAGCAATATTCAACAAGAAAATGATTTTTCGATTAATCGATACAAAAGCCCCATCCCTAAAAGAAGTATAAAAGTGGTATCAGAAATAGTTGCACGCGCTAACGATGTTATCAGTCAATTTAATGACAGATTTGAAATTACAGGTTTTATAGCTAGTGTAGTTATTTATTCGCATATGCACAATTAAACCGAGTGCATGCTAGTCGGCTTTACGTTTTCATCGTGTTTTGTATTTATGATGCAGATAGTCACAAAAGTGGCCATAAAAGTTTTTATGGTTAAATGAAGATTACATTTCCTTTGTCAATTTATTTTATTTAGTTTGCTTGTTTAATTGTGGTGTACAGAATTATTCTGTTAATAACAAACACTGTGAATGGGTATTAAACAGTTTATATCCATTCATAGAAAAATCAAATAGGTATTCAAGTTTTTATGAATGAGGCCTATTTTCCTAGCTATTCAGGCAGGTCCTCGTATTCCGCTCCTGTACTTAGAGTGTGTAAGAAGGTAGAAACTTTTGATGGTTCAACTTCTATTTCTATCTTGATACAGTCGTGTTAAGCGCAGCTTTTCCGGTTTGAAGGATTTGCTAAGATAGAGACTTAAGCGCATGAGATGAGTAGGTTGTCCTTAGGTAACAACGAATGTACGACCGACCTGAATTCTTCTGTATTATTTAGAGAAAGGTGGTAGAACCCTCTGTGGTTCGACTTCGGCGGCACCACCGCTACACTTATTTCTGCCTAATAACGGCAGTGTTAAGTGCTGCTAGTAGTAAGAGAGACACACTTTTCCGAGCCATTCCAACATAGTCCTCAAGGGTAGCGGCGCATCTGGGGCCAACCTCAGATAGGAATGTAATCTTATCCGAAGTTGATTACAGATGTCCATGGGCGGCCGTAGCCACTTACCATCAAGTGCACTGCATGCTCGTCTGCTACACCTATATTATAAGAGAAGAAGACGGGTTCTTTACAGATCTCTGTAGTCGGTCGTGAACAGCCGACATGGGAAGAAATGCATGTTGCTTTTCTAGAACTTGCTTTCTTCTACATAAAAACTTGGTACATAATACAATATTATGGTTTGGATTACGAAGAATTATGATATTAAGTTACAATATCAATCAAAGTCGCATACAAAGAGAGTGTCTCACCTATTGTTTTGAAGCAACGTTTATCTGATAAGCGGGTTCATTAAAATAAATCGTAGCCACATGATGTATCGTGGCGAATGTTTTAGATAACGTGAATCATGTTTGTCATGCAAACTAAATGCTTGCTTATAGATATAGTGGTATGTGGGTTTCTAATAATATCTCACATATTTGATTATTTATTCAACCTTTATTGTAAATCAAGGGGGAAAATTAGGACTAATGACATTAATATTATGTCCTAATTTCGTTTTAAATAGGTACGTTAATTATTTATTATTAGTACCTGCCATATATCAATTACCTTATTGTTTTGAACAATTTAGAACGTATGCCTAAATATTAGATCGATCGTGAGTTCGTCCTTCCGGAGACCTTCCAGTCCGTGAAATATCCATAAATAATTCCGCTACTACTCATTGTTTGGATTTAATTCCTCAGCCATCAAAGTCAATCAATTAAGTTGTTCTATTCAAGCAAGTCTAAACTGCACTATGAATTAACACAATATGTTTCTTAGCGTCACGTTACAGCTGACTTTCTTCTGCTGTACAGTAATATTTCTCCCCACTATACACTAACGTCTCTGCGCTATCCGCTAACACCTCTGCGCTATCCGCTAATATTTCTGCGCTATCCGCTAACATCTCTGCGCTATCCGCTAACATCTCTACGCTATCACATTAGTCCGCTATCGCTAACTTCTGTAACCGTGGCCTAAGTCAGTACGCGCGTGCGGTTGTTACCCCGTGGAACTAGAACGACCTCGAAGGACGGCGCGCATTGTGCCCGCTTGCGCGATATCCGCATACCGCGCTTGACCGACCACGCTCCTAATTAATGAATTATGTTACCTACACCTACATCAAAGGTACTGTATGTGTGTAAGGTATGAATACGAAAAATTGGTTGATTTTTATATTTACTAGCGCGGTGCACTCAGGCTCTATGTTTCAGACTTGTTGGAGGTGGTAGAATCCTTTGCGGTTCGACTCCACGGGGACCAACACCAATTTCTACGTAATAACAGCGGTGCACTTTGAAGTATGAAGAGTGGGGTAAGGGAGACAGACATATCAAAAGTGGTTCTAACTTAGACATCGGGTAAGACTATAATCTCATCTTAATCAGGGATGACGATGACCGGCAGCTGCCACTTATCATCAAGTGGACTCGTTTGCAACGAGTACTTCTATATTATATAAAAAAATGTGTTCAAGACTCTACATAAGGCACACATATAAAAAAATATATGAATTTTGGACCATATTCTTGGAGTTCTTACAAGTCACTGGCAATAAAATTCAAATCTGATTTATTCAAAATTGATTCATATAGAACTCTCGTTGAACAACAAACTACCACGGCTTCGGAAGGTGTTCGCTATGGAGAAGAAGCGGCGAAAGAAAATCGTTATATCTAGCAATATTCATAATTATGACTGACTTACTAACTTACATCTACCAGGATCGTATCGTGTACCACAATAATTTATAATATCGATATTATAATTTCTCTTTACACCGACGCATCGCTCCTTGCATATGCAATCCGCATTGACTAATGAACGCCAACGATGGAAATAGAAATCAATTTCAAACTCCTATTACTAACTTTGGGCATGAAAATAATTTATTAGTGAGTATTCATAATAAGTACACGCTTCTGAAAAGTGTTTGAAAACACAAAGCGATAAAGCTCAAATAAGTTCAAAAAGCTTTGCATTAATAAAAATATTTCATTTGAATTGAATGCGTGTGCAAACTAAAAAATCATTTTTTTAAAAGCCAGCCTTTTGTACTTCGTTTCTATGAAAATTTGCCGGTAACAGTCATTAATATTAATTAACGAGCATCCGCGCGCGGTTCCGCCCGCGTTCGTGCACGGTTTTTTAATACCAATAAGAAAACAAAATAATTTTCGGTAATTTATCATCAAAAGAAGTAAAAATAAGCATAAAAACAAAGATTTAATTGAAAGATAAATCATCGTTGAAACTATGATAATGTTGAAAAAATTGCAACATTTTCAGTGGCAACGCCATTTTAGTGCAAAAAATACTACTTTTTCCCCCTACAATGTTCTGTGTTTTTTTCCAAATTTGTCAAAATTGATTTAGTTATTTCTAAGATTATACAACTACACATACAAAACCCAATGCGATTTTATTTTTTTACAATAAACATAAACACAATAACATACCTGAGAAATGCAGTATAATTCATATTATTTGCGAGTTCACAGACAGACAATCCAATTAATTAGTTATTAACATAGATCATACTTTCCAGCCTTTGATTTTCATTGCATTGCCAAATGTGTGTGTTACTGATCATTGACCTCAGGAAATTGTAGCATACCAACGTACCCTCCGGACATACAAACAAACTGAACGGAACACTCGATAACGAAACACTATCGCTTATCGGAAATAACTACTCGGATGACGTCGGTAACTAGTTTATAATTAATGAATGAGCTGATTTTGAAATTGAGTTATTATGTAACATGGTTCGAGCATAGCGGGCCATTGATAGGTGGACTGTGATACCTATAACTACGGTTAGGTTAAGGTAAAGTTTTGCAGTAACAAATTTAGTAGTCTATATCCTAACTTTCATATTATAAACTTATTAGACGGGTGAATATATTGGTATACGCATTTGTATGCCTGTTGTTGTCATGTGGAGTCTGCCTAGAATAGTATCAATGGCACCATTCAATCGCTTTAATCAATTTCGTATAATGCAAAGATATTATGATAAGACCGAGCCAATCACTCAGTTCCAAATCACTCCTTAGGAAATGCAACCTGCGTCACACACATAGACTTAAGATATTGATCCCAAAGAGCAGCAGTGTGAAACATTTTCATCACTTGCTTACACCAACACGCACAGCCAAACGGGGACGATATGGCTAAACCTTTATGATTGAGGCATATAACCAACAGCAGACTTCTAAGGGTTCTGAAATAAATGGCTAACATTTACCAGGAAATATTTCTAACAGTAAACAAAGCATTACTCCGCTAAGCGGTCTATAATAATGACCGACTATTGTTATAGAAATAGAGGTCCGCGCCACAAATAAATCTAACCAATGAAGATCCGAAAAATGTGCCATTTGTATGCGGTAGGGTCAAATGATTTGACAAGAAATAGGCAGGAATAATGCGTACAAAGGGAAAAGGTTTCGATGATGAAGGGCGAGGGTCGGGGTCCACGCAATCGTACGCCGTGTGTCTAATACTACCGCGGAACATGATACGTTCGTATTTTCACCAAATAACGAGCTTGGACTCTGCATTGGATGCTTCTGTATTATCTTTTAATAAAATCGACTATTTACAGGCTTATCAACTCTGTTACTAGACTTACTGATAGAATTTGATGTGTTTTGTTGGTATTATATACAATTAGAGGCAGAAAAAATGCATATTTACAGAACAAATTCACGTTAATATATTTAGTAAACTTAGTGTTTCGTCAGGGAAACACCACCGCAATATACAAGCAATTCTGTCTTAGAAGCAGTATGTAGTGTTGATGTGATCGCATTCAAAGTTAGACGTGGACGTCCATTCCATATGTACGAAATACGTAGTTTTGTCCAATGTTTCGGATATTTTCTGATATACTTCACTTACTCTCTGTCTGTTATAAGCGTAAGTAGTACGTACTTAGATAACCAAAACGAACGATACATCGTTTCATATCTTAACTACTTCATGCTATAAGCCCGTCCAAAAAATGTTGTTTCATCGGATAGCTATGTCAAATTTACCTTCGGACGGATGCGAAAATTCGTTAACGGATATAATACACATTAGATCATATGATGTCTGTTCTTGGAAAAGTTGCCATGGTACAAACACACAACATGCAAAATAACCATGGCCTGTGGTTTAATCCGCGTTTAAATGTTGTTATACTTGGAAGATTTCATGGCTTCTAATTATTTTTAGGCGAACCCTTATTCCTTTTCATTTAAAATAAACGGAGTACTAGTTAGTCCTTATAACATCAACTAACTAGGTACCTGTGCAAGTTGAACTGTACAGGAGACTTGCTGGAACAAAGAAGAGGCAAACGAACAGAAAGACAGAAAAAAAATTAATAATGGTTTTGATTACACAGCTTACACATGTAAATACTTCTATAACCAGTAATAATTAACGATTTTAAAATACAAACAGACACTTCAATTTTATTTGGGTGTAACCGTTACCTTAAACAAATTTGATAAACATATTTGCAATTGCAAAAAGTGGTGTCCTTGAGACGTGTAAGTGTAACGAAATACTTTCAATTTGTCTCACGATGACTCGGATACCACGGATGAGAATGTCACGTAACGTCATAAAAAGTTGAACCAAATATAATGATGGCAGATAATTGCCCATTTAACCATAAAGCGAAATTGATAGCAATGTTTTTGTACCTTCACTCTTTCTGCAGAGAGTTATTCCTTTTTTTAATTATTCAAGTGAATTTGATACCGAAAAATTGAATGAAATGTTAGACGAATCCCAAAATAAAACAATATAATAGAAAAAATAATATAGGTACTTAATAAAAAACAGTACCCTGTACCATCTTATCTTATTGCATTGCAATAGCCAATAAAATTACAGATATATCTATATGGTATTCCCAATATATTAGCGATGTTAAAATACCGCCTTGAATTTTTATATAACGACATCTTCCTGTGAATATATTTACTCGGTTCATTAAGTCTCTATACGCTACAATAAACATAGTCGAATGCACATAATTATCGTTATTTCGGCTCGATACACTTGTTTTCAGAATTTCTGCCCTAATTCTGGATCAATTCGAGTTGCTTTCTTGTACACCAACCAATATGCATCCAAAAATCATTTGTGTTATTGCCAATCGACGATAATATCAGATGATGAGTTTACTATCGACTGCATTGAAGGTATCATAACGATTCTTCAAAGTTACTGACGAGCTATATCGATGTTTAGAAATAATAGTTATTGCCTCTTGAAAAATATCTATCGACGCGGTCACGAAGATGAACGCCTTACTCAGAAGAGACGTATAGGAATCATGAATGTTACGAGTAATATAAAATAATTGTCCATTTCACCATGTGCTCGGCCTTGCCATTGCTACTATCATCGTGAGCATACAAATGAGTGAAAGCGATGATTTTCAATATAACTAAATGCAATGTACGTAACTTGAATACATCTGATGGTTGATTGTATCGAAGAAAACCAATATCGATTTCAAGGAAGCTGCCATTTATATTCACTTGCAGTCGTAATGAATGAACATAATAATACTTAATCTATGATCTATGCATTCCGTAGATGCTCAATGAAATTAATAGGTGCGCGCCGGCGTAATGGTAATGACGTTGCTCTTTGTAAGGTTCCAGATTTGATTCTAATAACTTAATTATTAGGGAGAAAATATGGCGTAGAAATTTTCATTATACTGATGGACATCCAAACTATATCAAGTGGATATAATCTGGTCTAAATTAACTAGTGTAAGAGAAAAAGTTATTTTCTTATATATTAAGACTGACAACAGAATATTAGCATTTTTGCTATTAAAAGTTTCCAAACGCATATTTAGTTAAAGTATGTGTTTACATATTTTTTTCCATGAAATTATTTATCAATCTTCAAAATATGAGCGATCGTAAAAATCCATTAAACGTTTAATCAAAACGGTGGGAAAATATTTCGAAATCCTATAAAAAGGTCCTAAAATTTAAGCACAGCAATTAATTTAAGTACCTAACCCAACTTTCTTCCGTTCCGTTCAATACCAATAAATTGGCGTACGATCTCGGAACTCATAACCAAGGCATTAAAATTCGCTCGACTCGTATCAAGAGTAAAGTGTGTCGCGTGCGCAGTCTCAGCCGCCAATCATTCCGTTAATTGGAGAGAATCATCGTTGTAGAAAGTCATGGCTAACGAGTGTCAACGGACACCGGGCCGCAGTGCAACAACATTACAACAATACATTTGAACTCGGTCTTATAGGGTTGTACTTTGGTACTACATACTACGTATTATCGCAGTTATTTACACACATTAATGATCACACGCTTTGACGTTGAAGAAAAATATGATTAGATTAGGCAATTTATAAGTTTGCGATGACTACATAAATGAAATTGAAAAATAAATAGGTAGTTCTCAATTACCTAAGTGTGAAGTAGTGCAGTCATGACAAACTTAGTGTTTTGTGTCTCTTCTCTGCTTATTATAGAAGAATCTTGTCTCATATAGGTGAGTGAAAATAATGTGTGGAAAAGCACCGAAATTTCACATGTTGAAATTTCAAAATTGACCTCGGGCTAAACACTCTCATTTTCAATCAGATAGAAAATCGGACTCCTGCAATGAAGTAGTAATGAGTCGATCATAATAATTTTGTATGTATGTTATGTATACATACATATATGCTGTTGGACTCCATTTTAGGAGTACCTCAAAAACTACTTTCATTTATTTAAAAAATGTCACCATTTGCTGTGAATCGAACATTTTATGTAATATGTTATGAGTGTCATTAGCAAGCGGTTTTATGTTCATTTGCATTTTGACATATCCGTGTAATTGAATATTAATATTGGTAATTTGATGGAGGTGATTTAAATTATTAAATAATGTGATTACAAGACCGTGGGAAACGGAGTGCTTTAGTACATCTTTATATATAAAAAATCAACTTCCGTATGTGTGTATGTTTTATAATATTGACGTAGCAAATGAACATGGATACCACCTGATTGTATGTGGCCACTGCCTCCCATAGATATTTGTATTCAACTCCAAATAAAGTTGCCTTGAGTAGTCTGTTTGAACGTATCGATCAGTTATGTCTCCTGTACCACAAAACTTGGTTTCAAAAAACTCGAAAATTGTTTGTTTTATTTACAAAACGTTGCACTTACTTAAAATA